>JAKSZT010054226.1:5901239-6008964 GCA_026826555.1 Tolypeutes matacus
AAAGTAACAACAAGCAAACAAATGAAAAAACCAACTCAGGGGAGCAGATGTGGCTCAGTAGTTGAGCATCAGCTTCCTTCATACAAGGGTTCATTCCCTGGTCCTGTAAAACAAAAGTATATTGTTTTATTTTTACATATTTGTAAATTTTCCATTTTTCTTTCTGTTAGTGATTTCTAGCTTCATTCCATTGTGGTTGGAGAAGGTATTTTGCATGATTTTGATAGTTTTTAATTTATTGAGACTCATTTTGTGCTGGAGTAATCTTATTTATTGTATTTTTATGTACATGTTTACGATCTGTCTTCCCCTCAGAATAAAAACTCCACGAGAGCAGCAGGTTCATCTGTGTTTTTCATCCTTAATTCCCACCATATGGAATAGTGCCTGGTGAGTAATAGGTGTTCAATAAATACTTTTGCATGAGTAAATCTTTCCTGTGCTGATAGAGACCAGGGAAAGGAAGGAATAAATGAAGAAGAACTGGGTTAGAAGACTGCACAGACACTTCCATCAAGAGTCAAAGCTAGTTGTTAACTGTGGGAGATGATGGAAGTGCTTCATAAATTGGTCTGCCAGTTGAGGTCTTCCTCAAAGGGAAACGTAAGCAAAAAAATGTTACAGGACACTAACACAGACAATTTCTCTTTCTTTCTCATACAGAAGCTCACATGCCCTCAGTTTCACATATACCCACATTCACGTGAACAAAATAACTAAAATGCATAGGCATACATTCATACATACACCTGTATTTGTAAGCAATTTTCGTTTTAAAAATTCTTCCCTCTTCCTTTCCTGAAATGCTGTGATTCACTCTTTCTGTTCCTTCCAGATTTCTGAGTTTAAAAAAAAAAAAAATTAAGGTGTTGTGTTTTTTTTTTTAATCCTTGGGTGTTCCAGGTATGAGTTCATGAGAGAATGAACTCTTAACAGCCTCCGTCAATGTTTTTCCTTCTCTTTTGTCAACATTCCAGTGAAGCAACCCAGTGTCTGCAAAAAGATGCCTTCCCTCCAAGAACAATAATTGGCTTGATTTGGTAAAGCACTTTACATACCAATGCAATTTGTCACTGAATACCTTGGAACGTTAACAAAAGATACCAAATTAAAAATAATTGAAACACTAACCGGCATTTCCTTAGTTTCCACCATGTTTATATAGGCGAGGCCCCCACAATAAATCATTGATTGACACCACGGCTGGGTGTAGGAAGCCACCAAAACCTAAGGCCATTTGTCCAAAATAGATTGCAATTCTTTACCCAAAGTCAGGGAGGTGACACGAATGAGAGAACTAGGCCAGAACAGGCTCACTGTGTGCGACCTGTGAGTCCTGAGTCTCAGGTGACCTGGAGAAAGCTGCCCCATCCTCAGGGCGGCACCAGGCAGGGCAGGCCAATTGCTCCCTGATACATACAGGCCCTGAGTGGCCAGACCTTCCAATTTTCCAAGAGATGTTAGAGAACCAGATTTTTATGCATAATTCACCAACTTTTCCATGTTAGCTCATATTCTTTAACAACACTGTGCTGAAAAACATGCCTGCAGGCCAGATTCGACCTGATGATAACTAGTTTGTGATTTTTGGTCTACAAAGAAAGAGAACAAAAACCAAGGAGGAGGGGCAAAGGAAAGAAAAAGTCAGATTTTAGCAAAGATTTGAAATTTCAGGACTGCTGAGAGGGCCCCCATTTAGATCTTTTCTGGCTCCCTGGTGGAACAGAGGCCTGAAGAACAGGAGAGTAGAAAGTGAAGCTATGGGGGGAGGAGCACCAATACCTGAACTTTGAACTTGAATTGGCCAGCACCAAAGGGGAGGGGGGAGGAGCTGAAAGATAACATAATGACAAACTTTACAAAACTGGAACAGCCATTGGTCTTTGTAGAAAACGGAAGGAAAGGTCTTCATTCCTAAGACTTGGACGGTGGTAAAGTGCAAGAGGAGACCTTGTCTACACTTGGAAGGTAAACTTTCCATTGCCAGTCTCCAGGGCAGGATGGAGGCCAGGCATCCGTTTGCAGCAAGGCTCATCAGAGCTGTTCAGAGAGGCCCCTGGAAGCCTCTGGGGCCCCAAGTGCTGGAATTCAGCCTCAACAAGGTCTTCATTCCATCCCGTTGAGGCCTGCACCCCCTCACTCCCCTCAGGCAATTGGAGATTGAAATGGCAGCAGAAAAATAACTTGGGTTTTTAGGAATGAGTGTAGTGTCTATTTTTTTTTTCCATCCTTTTTTTTCTCCCCCAAAGTGAACTTTTTCCTACTCAGTAATCTGCCAACTTTTCTATTTCTCATCTTGTTTTGTGGGGAGAGAGTATAAGGTATATGGGGAGGTGGCCCCAACATCAGAGGCTTAGGAAGGTAGGGTCCTCTGCTCCTTACTTCCATTAAAAAGGCAGCATAGTGTGTTAGTTAAGTGCTGACTGCCTGGTTTTGAGGTCTAGCTCTGTCATATGCCAGCTGTGTGACCTTGGCCATGTGGCTTAACCTCTCTGTGTCTCAGTTTCCTCATCTCAAATCAGATATACTAAAAGTATTTTCCTCGCAGAGTTGTTAAGAGGAATAAATGAATTAATATTTGTAATGTGCCTAAACAAGTGCCTTTCATATTTTAAGTGCTCTATAAATGTTTTTCAAATAAATAAATCCACCATATAGCCCACTCCCAGCAAGCTGCTCAGACCCCTGGCATTCTGTTTCAGACCTGCAGTTCTTGGTCTCCCCAAATGGCCTCCTTGAGTGTCAGGGGCAGAATAAGGGCAGATGAGCCCAGCTCATCATCCTGGAGCTACCTGCAGACAGAGTCCTTTTAAAGATTCCTATGCAATGGAAATGAACAAAAGCTTCCATTCCAGGTCCCCAATTTTCAAATATCTTAGTCACCCACTTTGTGTGCAGAACCTCATTTTTGAGGACTCACAAGATTCCCATGAAGAAAAGAAAAATTTGTGAACTTGCTCTGAAGAAGCCATACAGGAATACTTAAAGTCCACAAGGCTCAGGTTTACTGGTTCAGACTCCCTTCGGAGGCAGATTGGGATGAGAGGCTTGGGGAGGACTGAGACCCAGGAGCTCCACAATTACCGGGCCCTGGAAGTCCAAAGAAGAAGTGGAGTACCCCAGAGCTGGGAAGAGACTAGGGGAGTGCTGGAGTAGTTTTTTCTTTACGCTTTCTTTTTGTGTTTTTTTATGAAGTGGTTTTACTTTGTTTGGGAGTAGGTATTACATTCAGGCATGGTTCAAAAGTCAATTGGGAGAGTGGATGTGGCTCAAGCAGTTGAGCATCCCCTTCCCACATAGGAGGTCCCGGTTCAGTTCCCAGTGCCTCCTGAAAAACCAAAAACAAACAACAAGCAAAACAAATGAAAAAACCAGCTCAGGGAAGCTGATGTGGCTCAGTGGTTGAGCACCAGCTTCCCATGTACGAGGTCCTGGATTCAATCTCCCTCCCACCCAAGTTACTATCTGCCCCTCCCCCCCACGTAGCTATCCATTTTACCTGAATCTTGTGTATCCTTTCCCAGAGTTTCTTTAAGGTAATGCAAACAAATACAGGAAAGGTAGCATTTGGTACACACTCTTTTGTACCTTAACTTTTTCACTTACTACACCTTGGAAATAAATCAGTTCCTAGAAAGCTGCCTCAGACTTTTTTTTACAGCTGTATAGTATTCTATTGTAAGAAGGTACCATAATTTATTTAACTATTCCCCTATTGATAGACATCTGAATTGATTCTAATCCTTTGCCATTAAAAACCATTAGCAATTAATAAATTGTGCCCATGTCATTATGCAAGTGTGAAATATTCTTTATGATAGTCTCCAAAGAGTGCTATTGCTGGGTCAAAGGTTACATGAATTTGTGATTTCGATAAATATTGACAAATTGCCTTCCATTTTACCTGGCAAACCTAATGTAAGAGAGTTCTATTTTCTCACAGATACCCCAACACAGGGTATTTTCAAAATTTTGGATATTTTTCCCAATCTGATAGCTGAAAAAGGGTATCTCAGAATCATTTAAATTTGCATTTTTCCTAGTATGACTGTGATTAACTTCGTTTTTTATATGCTTAGAGGTCATTTGTCTTTTCTATTCTATGAACTGTCTGTTTACATCCTCTACCCATTTCTCTTTTAGGGTTTTGGTCTTCTGCTGATTGGTATCTAAAAGTTTTTCATCTAGTAGGAAGATAAATCATTTTCTATGATATGAGTTGCAAAATCTTTTCCCAGTTTATCATATTTGCAGAGGTGTTTTTTTCGAATATATAATTCAGTGGTGTTAATTATGTTTACAATCTTGTGCTATCATCACCACCATCCATTATCAAATAGAAACTCTGTACATTTTAAGCCTTAACTGCCTATTCCCTACCCCTCAACGTGTCCCCTGGTAGCCTAGGTTCTAGATTCTGACTCTGAGTTTTCTTCAAAATTTTTTCATATCAGTGAGATCATACAATTTTTGTCCTTCTGTGTCTGGCTTATTTCACTCACCATGATGTCTCCAAGGTTCATCCATGTTATCGCATGTATCAGAACTTCATTCCTTTTTATGGCTAAATAATATTCCATTGTGTGTATATACTACATTTTGTTTATCCACTCATTGGTTGATGGACATGTGAGTTGCTTCCATTTTTTGACAATTGCAAATAATGTCATTATGAACATCAGTGTACAAATATCTGTCCAAGTCACTGCTTTCAATTCTTTGAGGTATACACCTACTAGAGGGATTCCTGGATCATACGGTAATTCTATACTTAACTTTCTCAGGAACTGCCAAACTGTCCTCCATAGCAGTTGCACTATTTAACATTCCCACCAACAATGAATGCATCTTCCTATTTCTCCACATCTTCTTGAACACTTGCATTTTTCCAGTTTTTTAATAGTAGTCATTCTAGTGGGTGTGAAATGGTATTTCATTGTAGCCTGAATTTGCATTTCTCTAATGGCTAATAATGTTGAGCATCTTTTCGTGTGCTTTTTGACCACTTATATGTCTTCTTTGGAGAAATGTCTATTCAAGTCTTTCCCGTTTTTAAATTGGTTTATTTGTCTTTTTGTTGTTGAGTTAAAGGATTTCTTTATGTATTCTGGATATTAAACCCTTATCAAATTTGTGGTTTCCAAACTTTTCTCCCATTGTATAAGTTGTTGTTTTACTTTCATGATAAAGTCCTCTGATACACAAAAAGTTTTAATTTTGATGCTCTCCCATTTATCTATTTTTTCTTTCATTGCTTGTGCTTTGGGTATAAAGTCTAAGAAACCATTGCCTAACACAAAGTCCTAAAGTTGCTTCCCTATATTTTCTTCTAGGAGTTTTATAGTTTTGGCTTTTATATTTAGGTCTTTGATCTATTTTGAGTTGATTTTTTTATATGGTGTGAGGGAGGGACCCACCTTTATTCTTTTGTAAATGGAGATCCAGTTTTCCAAGCACCATCTGTAAAGCTATTCTTTCCCAAATTGAGTGGTCTCTGCTCCCTTGTCAAAAATCAATTGGCCATCAGGAGGAGGCAAAATGGTGACAGAGTAAGGAGCTCCAAGAGTCAGCTCACCCTACAGGGCAGTTAGTAATCACCCAGAGTTATCTAAACCACCTATTTGGGGTGCCCAGGAGACCAGAAAAGCATCCTGCAACATCTGTAGAAGAATGGAAAGAGGAGACTGCCCATCTCAGTGAAGATTTGTGAGTAGAGATCTTCACACTGCATAGGCCAGAGACCATCCTCCATGGCAATGCAAGCTACTTCACAAGCTATTCCCTGGCTGGAGTTGGAAGCTCCATTTCTGAAAAACAGTGAAGGAAGAGATGGTCAAGTACCAATTTCAAGTACTGACTAGTAAATTCAGCTGCCTGAAGTCCAATACTAAGAACAGCTAAAGCTTGAATCTGTCCAAGTTGGAAAGAGGCAGGTAGCCTCCATTTTAACTCCACCCTTGCCATGAAGGGAAGCAGGGCTAATTGAAAATCATAGTGACAATAAGGACCGGCTTCTTTCTACCCAGGTCAGATTGCAACCCTGGTGTAGGTCTGAGCCCCAACTCCAGCAGGGAGGAAGCCAGGGAGACCTGCACTAGCCTCTCCAGGCAACTGCAGGTGCTTTCAGCCTGCACAAATTAGAGTGTTGGGCACCCATATGGAACCATTCCTGCCCCTAACAGGGCAGAAGGGACAGTGCTCCCTCAGCCTCCCTGGGAAACTGCAGCCACTTTTGGCATACATGAACTAGATTATTAGACACCCCCACCCCAGATAGGACAGGAGGAGGTGAGGTCTCCCCAGCTTCTCCGGGCAACTGCAGGCCCTTTTGGCCTGCACCAACTGGATTGTTGGACAGAGCAGGAAGAGAGATAGTGCACCCTCAGCCTCTCTGGGCAACTGCAGCCACTTTCAAGCTGCATGGACCAGGCTGTTGGATACATCTCTAACTCCATCCCCACCCCTGAGGGACAGTGTGCCCTCAGCCTCTCCAGGCAACTGCAGTCACTTTTGGCCCACATGGACTAGATTGGTTGGCAAACCTGTGGATACATCTCCACCCCCAATAACATAACAAGGGGATCCTGTTTCTTCAACCTCTCCAGGCAACTGCAGGTGCTTTAGGCCCACACAGACTAGAGTAGTGGTCACTCTTGTGGTTCCATCCCTGCCCTGAAAAGGCAGGAGGAGCAGTGCCCCCTCAGCCTTCCAAGGGAACTGCAGCTGCTTTTGGCCTGCAGAAACTAGATTATTGGACACATTATGGCTTCTCCACCCTTGACAGAGCAGGAGGAGGGACAGTGCTCCCTCACCCTCTCCAGGCAACTTCAGTCACTTTCAGCATAACAGAGGCTCCATTCCCACTCCTGGCAAGGGAGGGCCAGTGCTTCATCAGTCTACCTGGGCATCTGCAGTCAGTTTTGACTCACACAGCTTAGTTTGCTGCCCACAACTGTGGCTGCATCCCCACCCCAGGCAGGGGAGGAAAGGCCATGGAGCTTCATCAGTCTCTCCAGGCAACTACAGATGGTCTTGTCCTGCATGAACTGAATTACTGTACACAGCTGTGGCTCTGTCCCTACCCTTGGAAGGGGAGAAAGAAGGGAGAAGCTTCATTGTTTCCTGGGGCAATGCAGGCAGCTTCAGCCTCCATGGCTTACAGTACCAACCCCAAACAAAAGAACAGATAAAGAAAAGAATGAAAAAAATTGAGCAAGGTGTCAGGGAACTAAATGACAGCAAAAGACATGCAAACATATGTGTCATGGGTGTCCCAGAAGGAGAAGAGAAGGGAAAGGGGGCAGAAGGAATATTTTTTTTGAGGCACCAAGGAATGAACCCAGGATCTTGTACATGGGAAGCAGGCACTCAACCACTGAGCTACAGCTGCTCCCCAATGAGAGCTGGTTTTTTTTTTTCCATTTGTCCGTTTGTTTTTAGGAAGTACCAAGGATCAAACCCAGGACCTCATACATGGGAAGCAGGCTCTCAACCACTTGAGCTACATCCACTCTCCATCAGAAGGAATATTTGAGGAAATAATGGTAGAAAATTTCCCAGCCTTACTGAAGGGCATAGATATCCCTGTCCAATAAGCACAATATACTCCCATCCTAATAAATCTGAGTAGATCTACTCCAAGACACATACTAATAGAATACCAAATGCCAAAGATAAAGAGAGAATACTGAGAGCAGCAAGAAAAAAGAGATTCATCACATACAAGGGATGCCCAATAAGATTAAGTGCTGATTTCTCATTAGAAACCATGGAGGCAAGAAGGCAGTGGTATGATATATTTAAGATACTACAAGAGAAAAACTTCCACTCAAGAGTCTTATGTCTGGCAAAATTGTCTTTCAAAAATGAAGGCAAGTTTAGAATAATCACAGATAGACAGAAACTGAGAGAGTTTGTAACCAAGAGACTGACTTTGCAGGAAATATAAAAGGGAGTGCTACAGCCTGAAGAGAAAAGACAGGAGAGAGAGGCTGGGAAGAGAATCTAGAAATGAAGACATATCAGTAAAAGTAACTAAAAGTGTAAAAAGAACAGTGAAAGAATGAGCCAGGGAGCTCGGATGCCATGGGACTGCGCCACCAGAGCCGCAAGCCCAAAGTCCCCGAGAGGCATCTCACGACGCTCAGCACCCCAAAGCGGGGTGTCTCCTAAAGTACTTCCTCCCATCCACGTAGTCTTCAGAGACATGGGCTTCTGAAGGAGATCAAAAAGCTTCAGAAGAGCACACATCTATTGATAAGGAAGCAGCCCTCCAGCCTCCTGGTAAGAGAAATATGCACTATATTCACTCATGGTGTGGACTTCAATTGGCAAGCCCAAGTCTGTTGACCTTACAAGAGGCAGCAGAGGCATTTCTAGTTCATCTCTTTGAAGATGCCTACCTCCTCTCAAAACATGCTGGCCACGTCACTCTTTTCCCGAAGGATGTGCAACTGGCCAGAAGGATCCGAGGCACTGAACAGGGACTTGGCTGAGTTCCTGTAGCCAGTGTCTCTGTAAGCCTTTCCTTCTTACCCAGAGAGCAAGTGAATTTTGAAGGAAAAAAAAAAAAAACACCTAACTTCTCATGGCTGGAGTTGAAGTTTCTCTGAAGGACTTTCCCTTCTCTATCCTTAGTCCCTTGTTGTCTTGCCTTCCCTTTGTTCTTTAGAAAAGGCTGGACCTTTGGGTCACAATGGCTAAGGCCATTTTGTACAATGTTAAATAAAGATATTTTTCTTTTAAGTAATGACCAGATGACCTGAATCTCTGACAGATTTAAGTTTCTCCATATTATAAGGAACAGATGACCCATTTTGATTAAGAGAATTTTTTTCTTACTTGTGAAAATGCATTGTGAGTAAATGTTAGTAAAATTTCAAAGATAATACCAGAGACTCTCTAAAGCCGTGACCAGACCCATGGAGTCTGAGTGCTGCCTGGAGTCAGCTGACTCTAGGCAGTATGTGCATGTGGCCATGTGGCTTTGCTCTTTTTTCTTTTTTAAAGAAGGAGAAGATTTAAGATTGCATGGCTTTCCTCTGCAACAGAGGTAATAGATGAAACAATCAACACAATTCCAAAGACTTCAAAATTATTTTCAGATAAAGAGACTCCAAGGTTAACTTCAGTTCACAAATTATTCATATGGCTATTTTAATAAATTGGAAGATATCAAATTTGCTGGTTAATGGAGAAAAGGACATTTACTTGTTGTTTTAGACCTTCTGTACTGCTTACCATTTTTATCATGTGAATATTTAATTTCTTTTTAAACATAGGGCAAAAAAAGTAAGAGATGACTACTGCAATCTGCTGCATGAAAAGGTCTGGCATGTCTAGCATGCAAATCTCCATCCACCAGATTAATCTCATCTTTAGTGGCGATATCACCTTCTTCAGTGGCCTGTGCCTGTCAACAAGTGTATAAGTGTATAGTTTTTCTAAAACTTAATTAATGTTGAAATAGAAAATATTTAAGGCTTAATCTCTGTTCCTTCCAGAAATTCTTATTAATGTCATTCAGAAATTCTAACCTGTAGAAATTAACATTTTATTCTTATTTGTAAATCAAGATGTGTAATAATGTATATTTTGGAATTTTGTATAACTCATTGTGGAGAGGTAATAGAAATAATTCTTTAGTGAAAAAAACTTAAAACCAAGGTTATTAGAGCATACAAAGATTATACTTTTTATGTGTTTTAACATTGTTCTGTATTTGTACTTTACGTGTTTGCAAATTTAAATGAGATTTGAGCAACATTTGTGCCTCCAATGGAGTGAATGTGAGAAGATAAAAACATTGCCTTATTACAACTGGAAGCAATTAAAAAGATTTCCAGAGAAATAAAAAGTGCCACCCAAAGATTTCAGATTTTGTACATGGTAAAAATGATTGTTGATGGGGAGCTACTGCTAATAAAGTATCAGTCAACTGAATTCAGAGACAAACTGAAGGGCAGGATGAAGTACTAATGTTGAGAAACCTGTAATTTTTTCACATTGTCATATTTATGCAGACGTTTGAAATAAAGCACATCTATGCGTGGAATATTGGAGAAAAAAAAAGCAGTGAAAACAAGATATGACAGATAAAACACAAAGATCAAAATGGGTGAAGTAAGAGCTACCTTTACAGTAATATATGGAATGTTAATGGATTAAACTCCCCAGTCAAAACACACAGACTGACAAAATGGAATAGAAAATTTTAGCCATCTATATGCTGCCTACAAGAGACTTGTCTTAGACCCAAGGAAACAAATAGACTGAAAGATATTCTATGCATGCCGTAACAACAACAACAACAAAGTAGCTATGCTTATACTGATGAAATAGACTTTAAAAGCAAAGCTGTTATTAGAGACAAGGAAGGTCATTATATTCTAATAAAATGGAAATAAATACACTAGGAGGAAATAACAATCATAAATGTATATGCTCCTAATTAGGATGCCCCAAATTACACGAGGCAAACACTGGCAAAACACAAGGGAGAAATAGATATCTTTACAATAACGGTTGGAGACCTCATTGGATAGATCTTCTTGGCAGAGGATCAATAAAGAAACAGAGAGCTTGAATAATATGATAAACTGTCTAAACCTAATAGACATATACAGAGCAATGTACCCCAAAACAGTAGGATATACATTCTTCCCAAGTGCTCATGGCTCTTTCTCCCGATAGACCATGTGTTGGGTCACAAAGTGATCTCAATAAATTTAAAAAGATCAAAATTATACAAAGAACTTTCTCTGATAATAATGGAATAAAGCTGGAAATCAACAACAGGCAGAAAAAGGGAAAATTCACAAATATATGGAGGTTAGACAACACATTCTTAAATAATCAGTGGGTCAAAGAAGAAATTATGAGAGAAATCAATAAATATCTCAAGGCAAAGAACACAACATATCAGAACCTATGGGATGCAGCGAAAGCAGTGCTGAGAGGGAAATTTATAGCCCTCAATGCTTACATTAAAAAAGAAGAAAGAGCTAAACTCAATGACCTAACTACACAGCTGGAGTAACTAGAAAAAGAATGGTAAACTATGCCCAAAGCAAGCAGAAGGAATGAAATGACAAAGATCAGAGCAGAAATAAATGAAATTGAGAACAAAAAAGCAATACAGAGAATAAACAAAACCAAAACTTGGTTCTTTGAGAAGATCAACAAAATTGTAAAACCCTTAGCTAACTGACAAAGAAAAAAACAGAAGATGTAAATAAATAAAATCAGAAATGAAAATGAGACATCACTGATCCCACAGAAATAAAAGAGATCAAAAGGGTGTTAGGAACACTGTACACTAATAAACTAGACAATGTAGATGAAATGGAAAAATTCCTAGGAACATACAAACAACACACACTGACCCTAGAAGAAATAGAAGAACTCAACAAGCAAAGAAATTAAAAGTCATCAAAAAACTCCCCAAAATGAAAAGCCCAGGAAGTTTCACAGGTGAATTCTATCGAACATTCAAAGAAGATTTAATACCAATCTTACTCAAACTCTTCCAAAATATTGAATGGGAAGGAATACTACAAAACTCATTCAATGAAGTCAATATCACCCTAATACCAAAGCCATATAAAGATATTACAAAAAAAGAAAATTACAGATCCATTTCCCTAGTGAATACAGATGCAAAACTCCTCAACAAATATTAACTAATCAAACCCAATAACCCATTCCAAGAATTATTCATCACAATCAAGTGGGTTTTATCCCAGGCATGTATGAGTGGTTCAACACAAGAAAATCAATCACCATAATACATCACATTAATAAATCAAAGAAGAAAAATCACATGATCATCTCAATTGATACAGAAAAGATGTTTGACAAAATACAGCATCCTTTCTTAATAAAAACACTCCAAAAGATAAGAATCAAAGGAAACTTTCTCAACATGATAAAGGACATATATATTTAAAAATCCACAGCTAACATTGTACTCAATGGTGAAAGACAGAAAGCTTTCCCATTGAGATCAGGAAAAAGACAAGGATCCTCACTGTCACCACTGTTGTTCAATGTAGTGTTAGAGGTTCTAGCTAAAGCAATCATGCAAGAAAAAGAAATAAAAGACATCCAAATTGGAAAGGAAAAGTAAAACTTTTGCTATTAGCAGATGATAAAATCCTATACCTAGAAAATCCCGAAAAAACTACAACAAAGCTACTAGAGCTAATAAACAAATTCAACAGAGTGGCAGGATACAAGATTAATATGCAAAAACCAGTAGTGTTTCTATACACTAGTAATGAGCAATCTAAGGAGGAAGTCAGGAAAAAAATTCCATTTACAATAGTGACAAAAAGAATCAAATATTTAGTAATAAACTTAACCAAGGCCATAAAGCACTTGTATTCAGAAAACTACAATGCATTGCTAAAAGAAATCAAAGAAGACATAAATAAATGGAAGAACATTCCATGTTCATGGATGGGAAGACTAAATATCATTAAGATGTCAATCCTATGGATACAGGCCATGATATATTTTGTCATAACCTACAAAATTGTGCAAGACAGAGTGTAAACTATGATGTAAACTATAGTCCATGGGTAGTAGCAATGCTTTAATATATGTTCATCAATTGTAACAAATGTACCACACTAATGAAAGATGTTGTTAATGGGAAAGTGGGGGGGGGGGAGGAGTGAGGCAAATGGGAATCCCCTATATTTTTATGTAACATTTATGTAATCTAAAGCTTCTTTGAAAATTAAAATTAAAAATTAAAAAAAATTAAAAATAGAAAATGTCAATTCTACCCAAATTGATATACAAATTCAGTGCAATCTTGATAAAAATTCCAGCAGCCTTTTTTAAAGAAATGGAAAATTCAATTAGCAAATTTATTTGGAAGGGTAAGGGTTCCCAAATAGCTTGAAACATCTCTAAAAGGAAGAACAAAGTTGGAGGACTCTCACTTTCAGACATTAAGTCATATTACCTAGCTACAGTGGTAAAAACAGCATAAAAAGAGACATATAGAATGGAACTGAATTGATGGTTCAGAAAGAGACCCTCACATCTATGGGCAAGTGATTTTTGACAAGGCAATCAAGCTCATTCAGTTCGGCCAGAACAGTCTCTTCAACAAATGGTTCTGGGAGAACTGGATATCCATAGCCAAAAGAAAGAAAAGATGACCCTACCCCACACCTTATTTAAAAATTAACTCAAAATGGACCAAAGACCTAAATATGAAAGAAGAACTATAAACCTCCTAGAAGAAATTGTAGGGAAACATTTTCAAGACTTGGTGGTAGGTGGGGGGTTCTTAAACCTTACACTGAAAGCACGAGCAATGAAAGCAAAAATGGATAAATGGGACCTCTTAAAACTTAAACACTTTTGTGCTTCAAAGGACTTGGTCAAGAAGGTGAAAAGGCAGCCCTCTCAAAGGGAGAAAATATTTGGAAACCATATATCTGATAAGGATTTGATTTCCATCCTAAATAAAGAGATCATACAACTCAACAATAAAAGAGCAAGCAATCCAATTTTAAAATGGTCAAAAAACTTAAATAGACATTTCTCCCAAGAAGAAACACAAATGGCAAAAAAGCACATGAAAAAATGTTCAGTATTGGCAGAGCTATTATGTGGTTATGACAGTTATTGAAAGGGAAAGTCTGAGGACGTGTATGTTGCTAGAAAGAAAGCTAGAAAAGTAACATGGGACTGTATAACATAGTGAAATCTCATGTAGAATATGAATATGGGTGATATGACATATATAAGACTGTTTTTACAAGATATAAATACAAATAAACTAGAGGGAGGGAAACAGAATAGCAGCTGTGTACCTCCTGGTGGTGGGGGGCGGGGGGCACATGGAGAGATTGAGGGGTGATGAGTTTTATTTGGTTGGTTTTTGTTTTATTATTATTATTACTGGAATAATGAAGATGCTCTGGAAATGATTGAAGTGCACAACTATGTGATTGTGCCAAATGCCATTGATTGTACACTTTGGATGGGTTTATGCTTTATTGATATGTATCAATAAAATTGATTTGTTAAAAAAATGTTCAGTATCACTAGCTAATATCATCTCCCACCTCACAGAGTAGTCACTATTAATAAAACAGTAAACAAGAAGTGCTGGAGAGGATGTGGAGAAATAGGAACACTCCTTCACTGTTGGTGGGAATGTAGAATGGGTACAGCCTCTGTATTTATCCTCAGGAAGCTAAATATAGAACTGCCATATGATCTGGCAATCCCTCTACTAGGAATATATCCAGAAGAACTGAAAACTGTGACGCAAACAGACATTTGCACATGCATGTTCATAATAGCGTTATTCACAATTGCCAGAAGATAGAAACAACCCAAGTGTCCATCAACCAATGAATGGATAAACAAAATGTGGTATATACATACGATGGAATACTATGCTGCAGTAAGAAGAAATGAAATTGGGACACATATGATAAGGTGGATGAACCTTGAGGACATTATGCTAAGTGAAATAAGCCAGACACAAAAGGGCAAATATTGTATGGTCTCACTAATACAAACTAAATATGAAGAATAAACACATGGAGTTAAAACCTAGACTATTGGTTACTAGGAGATAAGATGAGGACTGAGAAGGGGTACTGATGATTAATGTATGTAGAATTTTCAATTAGCTTGACTGTAAATATGTGGAAATGGATAGAGTCGATGATAACACATTATAGTGAGTATAAATAACATGGTTGCTTTATAAATGGGATTGTGGCTGAAAGGGATAGTCTTGGGATGTAAATGTCAATTGAAAGAAAGCCAGAGAAAAAACTAGAGACTAAATAACATAGTGAACCCAGAGGTAGATGAGGATTATGGTTAATACTACAAATACAATAATGTTCTCCTATGAACTAGAACAAATGTATATCACTATTACAAGTGGTAAGAATATAGTGACTCAGGGGAAAATACAATTAATGTAACCTGTGGACTACATAATTAACAGCAATATTGTAATATTCTTGCATTAATGTCAAAGAAGGCACTATATCAATGCTAAGCGTCTTTAATAGGGGGCTATGGGATTTTTTCTTTTGGACTAAGGAAACATTCAAAGGTTTACTGGGGACATGACTGCAGAATTCTGTGATGAAAGTGAGAGCCATTGAATGTACACTTTGGATAGAAAGTACAAGGTGTGGGACAGTATAACACAGTGAACCATATGTGGAAGATGGACTGTGGTTAACAGTACAAATACGAGAGGGTTTTCTCATGAATGATAACAAATGTGTAATACTAATACATAGTGTTAATAATAGGGGATGTATGCAAAAAGTATGCCAAGTGTACACTATGGACCATAATTAGTGGTAATAGTCTAATTATGTTCTTTCATAACCTGTAACAAATGTTCCACAATTGTAAGATGGATGATGTATGGGAATTCTGCACATTATGCAGAACTCAATTGGCCATAAATATAAGGGTTGACTTCTGAGCTCTCAATTAGATTCCATTGCTCTATATATCTGTCATTGTGCCAGTACCATGCTATTTTGATTTCTGTGGCTTTGCAGTAAGTTTTAAGATTGGGAAGTGTGAATCCTCTGACTTAATTCTTCTTTTTCAAGGTAGCTTTGGCAATTTTGGGCTCCTTACCCTTCCATATAAATTTAATGTTTGACTTTTACATTTATGTAAAGAAGGCAGTTGGGATTTGATTGGGATTGCATTGAATCTATAAATTTCTTTGAATAGAATCAATATCTTAACAATATTTGGTCTTCAACCCAAGTACATGGAATGTCCTTCCATTTATTTAGGTCTTCTTTGATTTCTCTTTGCAATATTTTATAGTTTTCTGCATTTAAGTCTTTACATCCTTGGATACATTTATTCCTAGATACTTGATGCTTTGAGTTGCTATTGTAAGTGGATTTTTACCCCTTGGTTCTTCTTCAGATTGTTCATTACTAGTCTATAGAAACACTACTAATTTTGGAGTGTTGATCATATACCACAACGCTCTGCTGAATTCATTTATTAGCTCTGGGAGCTTTGTTGTGGATTACATATGGTGCTTTTTTTTTGGCCATGTTAAATTTTAATATTATTTAATTTACAAATCTCTGGCTTTTGTGATTTCTGAATCTTGAATCATAATTAGGAACACCTTACTCACCCCAAGTTTATATAAGTCTTAACATGTCTGTGGATCTAGCACGTCTATAGATTTTTTTAAAGTATGTAAATATTTGATCCACTTTTGGTTGGCTTTTTCAGCTTTTTCTCACATAGCGAAGGGAATCCCTTGTTCTCTCCACCAGCCACCCTCTTGACTCTCCTTTTATCCTAACCTGAACTTGGCCCCAGCTCTTTGCTTAGACATTACAACAGCTGTCAGAAATGCAGACTTCAGGAAGGGCAGCAACCCTAAGGCACCTCCCAGAGCGATCAGAATTTCCACATGAATCTGAGCTGTCTGGGATGAAACAAGGTTTGGGGGAATTGAAGGAGGCCACTGAAAGGAACCCAATAGCAGGGACTCCAAAGATGGTTGGTTGCCTCCGCCACTTAAAATTCTTGGAGGCACTGAACAGCGTCACATGGGAAGGGACAGAAATGGACTTAAAAAGCAATTCCAGGGTTTCAACATGTGTTCTCCGCTGGTAGAATTCAGGATGCGGATTTGAAGGACCCTGTGGGAGTATCCTTTCACTGCTCACTCCTAATCCTCTCAAAATCGCCGAGGCTCTACAGCTGTTGGTTAGCCAGATAAACTATTTGTTCAATTATTCTTGGCCTAAATGGGGCGGCTTGCCTCAAAGGCTTTGGGCTTCATAATTCGGGCTGCTTCAATCAGCGCAGGCCCTCCCGGGCATGCCTACAGGAGACAGGGCCTGTTTGAAGATCGCCTCGCTCCTGGTAGGGCCTCCACTTCCACTCCCTTTCATCTTCACCCAGACTGTGCTAGGCGGCTGACACCTCCCCACCGGCCGGGAGTCGGGGAGCCGAGTTAGCTGTGGGAATGAGGCCAAAGCAGAGAATCAAGGAGATGAAATAAATACAAATGAAAGGGAGATTAGCAGGCACTGTCGGGACAAATGCTTCCAAAATGGTTCCTGAAGTCTCGGACAGGGCATTCTCAAATGAGAGGGCCCTGCAGCTGCTGTCTCCATGACAATGAGGGGAGTGGAGGGGCATCAGATGCCCGCCTGGAAGGGTGCTCTGTAAATGTCAGACCCAGCAAAACATCAGCCCTGGGGAAGGGAAGATGACAGACTGGGTCACCTTTGCATCATGGAAATGGACTGGTCATTAACACGATTTTTCCCCCTCCATTTGTCTGCTCTCCCTCCCCCTTCCCTTGGCTTCCGTAGAGTCCCACTAATAAATGGTTGACAGCTGTTGAGAGATGGTCCCAATCTGGCAGTTGCCATGAGAAATATTCTCTTTTTTGGTCTGATCCCCCATGCTGCTGGGAAGTTCAAGCAGAGCTGGCATGTTCTCTCTTCAGCTTAGTTCTCATTTCACCTCTTCTGCCCTATTCTCTCCAGTTTGTTAAAACTTTATTTCAGTTTCTCATGAGATCAAGAGGCAACAGCTAGGGAAGCGGCTGTGGCTCAATCAGTAGGGCTCCCGTTTACCATATGGGAGGCCCCGGGTTCGGTTCCCGGGGCCTCCTGGTGAAGGCAGACCCGCCTGCGCGGTGTGGTTAGCTGACCCAGCGAGCACAAGCAGCAAGGGGGGGATAAATGAATAAATAAATAAAATCTTTAAAAAAAAAAAAAGAGGCAACAGCAAGAAGTGGCTTAGAGTAACATTACTTTCAGCACCATCCCATAATCGCCATCATTTCCCTAAAGTTCAAATAAAATCTAAGTAATAGCAATGGGAGGCTATATCAATTTGTACTCAACCTATGTCCCCTCACCTTGTACTTCTGAAATTGCCTCTCCCTAAGCCCTTCCATATAAAAATTCTGGAACTACTGTTGATGTGTCTCTTTACCTAATAAGATTATAAAATCTGAGACTTTCTTCAGATTTCTTACCAGGTTGGGCATAGCCTATGGGGTATTTTTCCCAGAGGTGGCAGCCAGATATCATATCAATATAAGCCAAGGGTAGGAAGAGATCATTTCTAAACATGCAACAAGAGACCCTTTTCGAAATAATTAAATCATCATAGAGTTACTAACTTGGATTCAATAAACAAGATTCAAATCTCAGCTCCTCCATTCAAAACTAAATGCCTGCTATGTACAAGAGTAAACTATATGCTCCCTGAGAGTGGCAGCTATGTCCATGTTTTGTAAAGCCCCAATGCCTAGCAAAATGCTCACAGTGAGTGTCAAAAAAACATAAGTGCCTGTAAGGCAGGGTATCCTAAACTTTCTGAATCAAGTGTCCTTACCACTAAGTTTTCAGCATGCATCCCCAAATAAGTATAATTATTTAAATAATATGAACTATTCAATAACATAATGAACCTTATAAAACATACTGAAAATAGAAATTGAAAAGGGACAAGATTAAAAATAAGTAGACATTATATTTTCTTCTTGCACTGCAATGGGTCATTTCACCCTTCCCATCTTAGAGACCACTGTTGTAGAGGATACACAGTTTCTACCCTCAAGAGGCTTACAGTCTAGGTGAGAATTCTTGAAGTATGGCTGGTACTACTGTAAGAAAAATAAAAGTTTAGAGGAGGGAGTGATCATCAAGTGCAAGGATGGGTGTCATGATGTTCATGAACCCCACTGAAATTGAAAGCCCAGGTTTACTGGGTATGAGCATATGTGCATTTTTCTCAAGATAGGTCCAAAACTTTCATACAATTCTCACATGGAACCAAAACCCACAAAAAAATAGGGAACAACTGACTTAAGGGGAGAAAATCAAGGAACACAAGGGAATACACAAGCCTACTATCAAAAGCTGTCCTAGTTTTATAGACAAACACTCTAGATCTGATGGAACACTGATATAGAATTTCCCATGGGGATTATTTCCCAGGACTGAGACTTTGTCTCTAGCCAGGTGACATTTCAACTTCTTTTAGCAGTGAGCACTTTTCCAGTGAAATCTTACATGGAATCCAAAGACACTAAAGTAGATCAAAATGAAACTGGTCTGGGTGAAGCAGGATGAGCCCAGGTCATCCCGTCCTCATTACCAAACCTCAGAGTTCTCTCCATGGCAGGTCCAGAGGGCTCCAGGTATCTTTAGAATAAAGCTGAGAGTGCTTGTGCTGAGCATTCTGGAGCCTGGGGTCTGACAGTTTTCCTTAATTCATATCCTCTTCAGTCGGCTCCATGAATTACTGAATTGCTCCCTCTGCTTCAGAGTCCACCTTTGGCTACTTTACTTCCATTGCCTCCTTTGGCAAAGTCCCCATTTGCTGCAACCTCCATTCATTTTTCTCCCAGTACAGTCCAAGAACCATGATCAGCAGAATCCCCTGGTTTTGTCTGTTAAAGATGCAGATTCCTGGGCACCATCTCAGACCTACTGAATCGGAATCGCTGGTATGAGGGCCATAATATTCAACTTTAACAAGCTCCACAGATGATTCTTGTGTGCCCTTTTAAATTTGGGATCATTGCCATAGGACTCTGCCATGGAACAGACTCAACCAGCAGGCTTCCCATCAGCTGGCCCTTCATCTACCTAGTCACCAAAATTGACTCAGCTTTACTTGAGCCTACCCCAAAGCTAAAGATAGAGCCAGGAGGAGATGAAAATCCCAGAACTGTGTGTCCATGGCTCCAAGGTGAACAATAATGGATGTCCTCTGAAGTGACAATCCTCTTTCCCTGGTCTGGATGCATGGTGGCAGGCATTTTCCCTTTAGGCTGGGGTTAAATTTAGAGCCTAATGTTCTGCAAACATCTAGAGGGAACAGGAGGAGCTTGAAGGAGAGTGGAACTGACTGACCCCAAAGTCGATCATCTGCTGGCATAGCAGACCCAGGGAGAGGCTAAACCACAGAGCTGGGCCATGTACTCTGGGAGAGCCCTGATCTTTTTGCATTTCTCTAAAGTTAAAAGAGACAGCAGTGATATACCCATTAGAACTAAAAACAGGGACTCGAATAGATATTTGCACACTTATGTTCACAACAGCATTATTCACAATAGCCAAAAGGTGGAAGCAACTCAAGTGCCATCAACAGAATGGATAAACAAAATGTGGTATAGCCACACAATGGAATATTATTCTGCTGGAAAAAGGAATGAAGTTTTGATGCATGCTACAACATGGATGAACCTTGAAAACGTTATGCTGCGTGAAATAAGCCAGACTCAAAAGGACAAATATTGTATCATTCCTCTTGTATGAGATATCTTGAATATGCAAATTCGTAGAGACCAAAAGTAGATTAGAGGGTACCAGAAGCTGGGGGGTGGGGGGGATTGAGGAATTACCTAATGAGAAACTGGTTTGGTTTGGTTTTCAAGGAAATCTCTGTGTTATGCAAATTATTTCCAAATACAAGTGAAACTTGTTTTTATTCCTTCCTTCATTCACTCAACAAACACCTATTGCATGCCTGCCATGGGCAGGGCTCTGATCTTAGGCCGGGGGCTGGAGATACAAAGATGGATATGGCGTTTCAGACTCTGAGATAAGGATCTATAAAGGATATCATGAAGAGGGAACAGTTAGCTCTCCCAAGGGGTTCAAGGAGAGGCATTAGGGAGGAGGTAATGCTTTTGGAAATCTTGAAGTCTGCATAGATATTCACCAAGCATTGGTTCAGGGAACTGCAAGACTGAAGATGGGGAAAACATAGTGAAAATTAATAAGACGGGAGGCAGAATCATGTATTTAAAGAATTATTCTGTTAATTCAGCTCTTGTAAAACCTGAGGTAGCCAAGGACTTCCTTCAAAGTCCTTCCTTTGGTCTAAATTACCTGGAATTCTTTAAGGGAGGAAACAAGCATTACAGACGCACAGTGGTAATGCCTGGCAATGGTGCAGGGCCAACCCCCAAAACCTGGCCAGGGGTACAACTAAGCAACGTGCAAAGGACCCAGGAGGCCCGGCATCTGCGGGGAAGAACCCAGAGCAGGCCACGCCCACCTCCACCTCTAAGACCTGCTGCGGTCTCACCTTATCACGCCTAAAGTGCATGGGTCGTCTTTCGGCATTTCTCCCAAAAGTGCTTGGCATAACAATTTTCATACCATAAATATTAACTGGACAAAAGTTTGGAGATTTTTATGTGATCTATTTTCGATAGTACCATATATATTTTTTTCTCTGAATCAGTACTATAAAGTATGAACTGAGGGTCGTGAACTAGAATAACCACTGCTATTGATCATATATCAGCTGCCAGGCACTATACTATGGTTTCACACGTATTTATCTCATCTAATACTCACAACAAACCCATTTGTCGTGAGCATGGACTTTACTCACAACAGTTGCTAGTCAAGCTGCTGACAGGTGGCCGTCAGAGATTCAAACACAGGTGTGCTTGACACCCGCCCCCATTCTCTATCTCCCAGGCCAGCACTGGGGTGCCCTAGGCACAGAGAGCTTTAGACACGCATCTAAGGAGAGAGTCCAGTAGGGGCAAAGGCTCTGATGAGATATTTTATCAGGCTCTTCTTCACCCGAAGTTTCATTTGCTGCTTCTCTAACACTTCATATTGATCCAAGCCCACCAGGTTCACACCCCTTCATTTTCTCACCTGGATTTTTCCTCTTCCCTTCCTGCCCAGTGTTGAGAGAGATGAGCCTCCTAAAAGCCAAAACCCTGTGGCAGTAAACAAAAGACCTTTGGGGGAAGCGGAGATGGCTCAAGCCAATGGGTGCCTCCTTCCCACGTGGGAGGTCCTGGGTTTGGTTCCAGTGCCTCCTAAAAAGAAGACTCACACACAGCCAGCGGACACAGAGAGTAGACAGCAAGTCCAAAAAAACGACGGGGAGGGGGAGAAATAGATAAAATAAATCTTAAATAAACAAAAAAATAAAACTCCAAAAACCTCTCTACCTTCCCAGCTGGAATATCCTATGGAGGTAACATGCCACTAAGCCTCTGTTTTCAGCAGATTCTTTTTCTGCCCAGAGCCAGTTGGAGAAGGATGCCCCCAGTTCAATGTCTTACGTCATGGCTTCCAGCATTCACCTCTGATGAGGTCAAACAGCCTCCCTGCTCTCTTCCTGATGAGATTTCCATGGTGCTAACTTGGCAAGAACGGGGAAAGAGGGTGTGCTCCTTCTGCCCTTGCAAAGAAGGATTTGCAAAAGAAATTCGTATTTGCTCAAAGGGATGGCATGTTAGCAGAATCCAGGTTTGTATCTTCTGTTAAGTGAACGTGGACTGGAGCTGGGCACTTCTACCCATCAGTGCTTCTGAACTGCTCACAATACCCTTTCACACCTGGTTTGTTTGTTTGTTTGTTTGTTTTTTCCCAAAACCTGAAATCTTCTCACCTCTCTGAGTGATAAGAGTATAAGTGAGAACACTCTTGTGAAACTAATTTGGACCCAGGATATATAGGATCAAGGATATATCCTGAAAGGCAAGGGGAAAGGAGGAGAGGAGATGGGCTTTTGCCCAGAGGCTGGTGTGGCAGAGCCCTGCAAAGTTTTGTACTTTTCCAGGAGAGGAGATCATAAACCTGTAGAAGTCAGTCTAATCCACTAATCTTGGTCAAGTAGCCTCTAAACCTAAGAGCCCTGGCTGAATGAAAACGAAGGGAGATGGAACCGCAGCGTCCCACGGTAGAGGAAAAGAATACGCAGAAAGGAAACTCACTGTCTCCCGCACCAGCGCTAGGGACTACGAGGGAGCTCCATTAGTGATAACCCTTCTGCAGGGGCAGGGAACACAGCACCCCCTGGTGGCCCAAAGGCTGCTGGCGTCTTTACAATATCATGGAAACAGCGCCACCTATGGAACACTCTTCAGCATGCGGATTTGCTAACTCGGACTCCTTTGTAGGTACTTTTAATTCGCTTACTTAGTATCCCGCCTGTTGGAAGTGCATTTGTGAAAGGAAAGAAAATAAAGTGGAAATAGAAGATGTTTCCCTTCCTAGAACAATGGGCATAAAAAAATGGGTCGTGATGATTTCAATAATATGTTCTGACCATCTGGACTGAGGTGAGAACATGATAAGAGTGCAGTGAAGAGAACATAAACTTTAGAGTCAGATAACTGAGATCAAACTCCTACTAGCTCCGTGAGCTTGGGCAAGTTGCTTAACATCTCTGAGCTTCCATTCTCCTCATCTGTAAAATGGTCAGGAGGCGGGGGGTGGATAAGTGACTTACCTTGCAGTATTGTAGCAAAAGTTAAATGAAACAATGTATGTAAAGTAAAAGTGAAATATGCATAAATTAAATCAGATAATGTATACAACATTATTGGCCATAAAAGTATAACATAAAAAATTTAACTTAGAAAATGTTTTTCTAATTCTTAGAATTGTGAGATGTTTCTAAAATGGGTATAACAAGTAAAAAGGTGGAATATCTCTGAGGTATTTTTAAATATTCTAGATTTACTTTTCTATAGAATGGTTAATTCTGACCCTTCACCAAAAGACAATGTAATTCGAAACACAGGGCCGAGAAACAGAATTATACTAAAATCAGGTCCACTAGCATTTATTGAATGTCTGCTACATGCAAGACACTTTCAATGATGCTTTTCATTTTCACTAGTAAAGATAAAAGTTTCAGGGCCCATCTCTTCTTTTACCACCAAAAAGGGACTTGCCAAGAATATTAGAACCTCCTTCTTTTATGGCCTTTCAAGTATTTTCCAGGTTACTTAGAAACAACCCAAATGTCCATTAATAGAATGGATTATAGTATATCCATACAATGAAATACAGAGCAATGAAAAGGAGAAACAACTGGATAAACACAATATAGGTGAATCTCAAAAACATTATGTTGAGCAAAATAAATCAGACAAAAAAAGAGTGGATCCTGTATTCTATGGAGTTCTAGAATAGGAAAATCTAATCTTAATGGTGGAAATCAGAACGGTGGTTTGCCCTGGATGGGGTTGGTGGGACTTGACTGTGGGGGGGCCACTGCAGAATTTGGAGGGGTGACAGAAATGTTCTAAATCTTGATTGGGGTTATGGCTGCCTAGGCGTATACAGGCAGAGTGTACTGGAGCCTGCTGGCGCCAGCTCAGAAAAGCTGATTGTTAGATTTTCCAGAAAGTTTGCAAGCCAGTGGGCATCACATCGGTGGGTTGATCTGCCATGGTGGGAGTATTTACACCACAGACATTGGTAAACATTACAATTCATGGGGTTTTTATCCTGCCAGAGAGCCAGTTGTTCAACATGTATGCACACACCACTGTACATGTTTGTTAGGCTCATCAAACTGCATGTTTAAGATCTATGTATTACACTGTATGAAAATTAGACCTCAAAAAATGGAGGGGCAGGGGGAAATCTCTCCACCATCAAAGTATGCAGGAGAACACAGCTGTAGGCCAATGCTGAATGCTCCATTGGGACAGGAGGATTGTTAGTGGCTTTTCTAGGTATCAAGCAAAACTTACGAAACCTTTTTGCTTAGTCATGATGGATCTGAAGCCAGAAGCCAGATCAATATATATGGAGCTCAGAGAAGTGGTACAAGTCTGGATCAACATTTTTATATTGCCACATAGGTTGTAGATCATCAGCCTCGGCTTTCTGAAGAGGAAATAGAGGCCTGTATCAGAATCTACTGTCCATCTGCTATAATTTTATTAATTTTACTTTTTAAAGGATCATACAGTAAGATTTACTTTTTTTGGTGTATGGTTTATAATTTTAATATGTAGATTAATACAACCACCACCACAATCAGGATACAGAGTAGAAGCCTCACCCCAAAAAGCTCACTCATGTTCTTCCTTTAAATCAGCCTCTCCTTATCCCATTTTCCATCACAGTTTTGTCTTTTCAAAAATGCCATATAAATGATGTGTAAAGGAGAAATGGAATGTGTAATCTTTTGAGACTGCGTCTTTCACTTAGCGTAATGTCTTGCATGTATCAATATTTCATTCCTTTTTATGGCCAAGTAGTATTCAATTGTATGGATATACCAAAATTCATTTATCTATGCACTCGTTGAAGGACATTTGGGTTGTTTCCAGTTTGGAGAGATTATAAATAGAGTATAAACAAATACCCATGGTCAGATTTTTGTGTGAACCTGTTTCCGTTTCTCTGAATATTGGGATTGCTGAGTTATACGGCAAGTATATGTTTAATTTTATATGAAACTGCCAAACTGCTTTCAAGAGTGGCTGTACCATTTTTTTAATTATCACTATAATGCACGAGAGTTCCAGTTGCTCCATATCCTCACCAGTGCCTTATAAAAAATATAATTTTTTATTAGGCATTCTAATAAGTGTGTAGTGATATTTTATTATGGTTTTAATTTGCATTTCTCTAAAGCCTAATTATATTGAACATCTTTTTTGTGTGCATATTATATATATGTGTGTGTGTATATATAAAATTTTTTGTTTTGATGAAGGGCAATGTTGGGGACTGAATCATTTCCCCACAAAGGCATGTTCATGTCCCAACCCCTGGTCCTGTGGCTGTGAACCCATCTGTAAACAGGACCTTTGGAGATGGTACTAGTTAAGCTGTGCCCAAACTGAATGAGGGTGGGCCTTCCTCCAATATGGCTGAAGTTCATATTAGCAAAGGAAATTGGACATGGGAGAGAACCCACAGGGAGCAGCCAGAAGCTGGAAGTAAACAAAACCCAGAAGAGGAAGAAGACACTCCATGTGCATTGCCATGTGATAGGAAAGCCAAGGACCAAGGATAGCCAGCAGCCAACCCCAGCATGTCACATTCTCCAGGGAGAAAGCATCACCTTACTGATCCCTCAATTTTGGACTTCTCCTAGCCTCAAAACTCTAAGCCAACAAATTCCGATTGTTTAAGCCAACCCATTGTATGGTACTTGTTTTAGCAGCTAGGAAACTAAAACGACCAATTTATCAATTTTTTTCTTGTTTTCATCATGCTTTTGGTATCACGTGTAAGAGCTCTTTTGTCTATCATTATTCACAAAGATTTTCTTCTATGTGTTTGTGATGGTTTGAAGCTATATGGACCCCAAAAATTCATGTTCTTGAAGCTAATCCATTCTTCTGTGTGTAAACCTATGGTAAGTAGAAACCTTTTGGTTAGGTTACTTCAGTTAAGGCATGGCCCAGGGTGGGTCTTAAGCCTCTTACTGGAGTCCATTATAAGAGAATGAAATTCAAACAAAGAGAGAGAAAGTCATGGAAACCAGAAGCTGAAAGCAACAAAACCCAGAAGAGAAGGGAGAGATCAGCAGACATGTGCCTTGTAATGTGGCAGCGGAGTCCAGGATCACCAGCAGCTGGTCTTAGTGGAGAAGACATCACCTGAAGATGCCTTGATTTGGATACTTTCATGGCCTCAGAACTGTAAACCTGTAAGCTAATAAATCTCTATTGTAAAAGCCAACCAATTTCTGGTATGTTGCTTCTGGCAGCTCATCAGACTAAAACGGTGTCCTTCTAAAAGGTTTAGAATTCCACATTTTGCATTTAAATCTATGATCCCTATTGAGTTCATTTTTGTATAAGGTATAAGGTTTAGTTCAAGGTTCTTTTATGTTTTGAATATGGATGCCCAGTTATTCTAACACAGTTTGTTGTAAAGATGATTCTTGCTCCATCAAATCGTTTTAATGCCTTTGTCAAAAATCATTTGGCCATATCATAGTCCCAAGAGTGCAGGGTCCAGACCAACATGAGGGAACCAAGAAGGCTCCTGAACAGGGGCGAGTCTGAAAGTCGCAGGTATTGCCAACCAGGTCACCCACAGCTCCTGACCCCACTCTTGATCTACAGGCTCCAGTGGTATGTTGGTGCTGATGGACCATGGCTGCAGAAGTGCTTTTGGAACCTACACAGATTGACCTTGGAGGACTTGACCGGGTACTTCCCCTGGGAGAATTGGGGGATCCTTGATAAGGCTCAGAGATGGCCAGACTACAACATAATACTGGAAAACTTTGTGTTTGTGAC
The DNA here is from genome assembly GCA_026826555.1 of Tolypeutes matacus. Lineage (NCBI taxonomy): Eukaryota > Metazoa > Chordata > Mammalia > Cingulata > Chlamyphoridae > Tolypeutes > Tolypeutes matacus. The sequence goes on from JAKSZT010054226.1 coordinate 5,928,292, forward strand.
CTTACTAGGCTGTTAGTGTAGAGCAGAGGGTAAAGTGGCACCTTCTGAACAGTGTTTCTATAGGAGTGTCACAGGTCAAGAGTCCCACGGCAATTTTATCTCCACAGAAGGCCCACCCCTGTGATATGTGTGGACTGGTCTTGAATGGCATTTTGCACATGGCTGACCACCGGGGAAAACATCCCAGGCAGAAATCGGACACGTATGGGGCATGTGATGAATGATTCTATTTCAATGCAAACACTTGTCAGCACCAGGGCTAGCACATTGAAGAGAAACCCTTTAGGAGAAAGGGGACAGGGCCTCATTTGTGACCAGCTGCAAATTCCATAAGTCAGGGAAGCCCTCTTTCCTGCAGGGAGGATTTCCTGGCCAGCTCGGGACTTCTCCAGCACCTTACACTGGGGAGAAGCTGAACAAAGGCAGGGAGAGTGGGACAGCCTTTCACAGTGGAAAAAATCATTCCAGCTGGGGAAAATGTAAGAAAGCCTTTGGAGGCAAATACACACTTGTTTGGCATCAGAGTCTGCATTAGAGAAGGGTTTTATGAATGCAGTGAATGTGGGAAAGCCTGCACCTGAAGGTCTAACTTCACTCAGCACAACAAAGTCTACCCTGGAGAAAGGCCTTAGGAATGCAACAAATGTGGAACATTCTTTACCCACACCTCCAGGTTCATTGAGTACTAGAGAGTTTGCATTGGAGCAAGGCCTTATGAGTGCAATGAATATGGGAAATCTTACTTGAAACTCTGGAGTCATTCAACACCAGGGAGTTCATACTGGAGAAAGTCCTAGATGTGCCAGAACTGCCATTCCCTTTCAGTATCACAACACTGGAGAAGAGTCTTTGTTAGGGACCATCTACCTGAATTGAGCCTAATATATCCAAACATCCGCAGCGGATATTCCATAAATTCCAGGTAGTATTTGGGACACTGTGAGGAGCTGCATTGTACTCTCTAACTTGCCAGGGCCCTTGCCAGTTGCTTCTGCAGAAGCCACTTCGCCTCCACCACCTGTCAGCTCCCCCTAGTGTGCTTGGGGAAGCAAAAGCAGACCTATTCACCTGAGCACTTAGGGCTTCTCATTTCCTTCTCTCTGACTAGCTCGGGCATGGACCTGGCTCAAAGGACCCAATGTGAGTTCTGCTGTGGCTTGTAGAGAAGGACAATTTTTCCATGGACATTCTTGTTCTCCCACGATGCTTGTGATGAATTTTCCCAAACTCCAAGTCACTAACCGGGAACTGCCTGCCGCCCATTGCTCTGTTTTGGGCAATAATGTTGTTCCTTAGGCACCTTTTAATCTTGGTGTGTCTACTCACTGGGGTGGCTTGGAAATAGAATTGGGCTTTGCCAGTCTGAAGCGGTGAGGAGCTTTTGTAAGGATCCCAAGCTTTGAGTGCCTCAGGGGTGGCAGTCTGGTGGCAGAAAATAGCTCTCTTCCCAGTTTTGGTCTAATTTACATTGCTGCCTGTATTAGTCAGCCAAGGGGGTGCTGATGCAAAATACCAGAAATCGGTTGGTTTTTATAAAGGGTATTTATTTGGGGTAGAAGTCTACACTAACCAGGCCATAAAGCATAAGTTTCTTCCTTCACCAAAGCCTATTGCCATGTGTTGGAGCAAGACAGCTGCTGACATTTGCCAGGGTTCAGGCTTCTTGGATTCCTCTCTTCCCAGGGCTTGCCTCTCTCCAGGCTCAGGCTTGCTTTGTGCCACAAAGCCAGCTGTAGACTATCAGACAAATGGCTTGCCTCTCTTCCCAGGGCCTTCTCTCTTTCCTCACCACCAAGCTCTCCATCTGCTCGCCTCCCTGGGCTCCAGCATCAAAACTCCAACATCAAGACTGCAATCAAACCTGCTCCAACACTGTCCTTTGCCATGCCTTTTGTCTTCGATTCCCCACCCACCAAGGGGTGGGGCTCAACACCCTACTGATGTGGCCCAATCAAAGCCCAAAATATAACTTAATCGTGCCCAGATGAACAGATCAGTCTACAAGCATAATCCAATATCAATTTTTGGAATTCATAATTACATCAAACTGCCCAACTGCTACACTACCCAAGACTTCCTAGGAAAGACTGCAAGATTTTGTGGTCCTATTTGTGGCCTGGATCCCAGGATTTTGGGGGGATTCAGAGGTCACCCTGAGGATGGGATAATTTTGACAACATCCAGTACTTCTGGGAGCAGCATGGATTTCCCCTTCGTTCACAAGGATATCACATAATGCCCAGGACTGTTGAGCGGAATCTGAAAAGGAACCACATGCTCTGATGATGGCCAGATCTCAGTGGGCTTCTGTCACTGGTAATAAGACTACAGGGCTCAGGGTACAGAAATACTGTATTAATAGAGTGGAGGCAACTGCAGCAAACTTGATGCCACATGTCTCTTCTCAAAGTGCATCCACAAATGTTCCAGTGACTATTGTGTGGGATCAGGATGTACAGAAACTCTCAGGACCTCCAGACCCATGTGTCTTGTGTAGTGGAGATGATTGTTAGAGAAGATAATCTAAAGGTTCTGTGGATTCCCGTAGCCTCTCTGGGCTGTTTACCTCAAGGCCATTGCTGCCCTGGCAGGAAAATAAAGAGAGAGAGAAAGGAGATCCTGTTGTCCAGGGATGTGGCTTTTGTGCCCCAGCCAGCCATTCCTGCTGACTCAAGAGGAAATAGCCTTCATTGCTCATCAATATTTACTGCCACTGATGCAAAGCTGCCACTCCCAAAGCCTGAGAAGATAGCTGCAATATAGGCAATATAGGGTTGTCAAACCTGCTTTTCCCCCAAAAGTGGTAGATTTTTATTCTGAATCATTTTTTAAACCTTTATTAAGGTATAATTGACTTGAAATAAACTGCATATGTTTGATGTGTACAATCCAGAAAGTTTTGACGTACATATAAACCCATGAAACCATCATCATAATTATGATAATGAACATGTCTGTCATCCATATATTTTTGTCTTGTCCTTTTATAACCTTGCTCTCCTTTCCCTCCCTTCTCCACCCTTCAGGAAACCACTGATTTAATTTTCTTTACAATGGATTAGTTTACATTTTCTAGAATTATATGATTGGAATCATAAAGTGCCTACTCTTTTTATTCTGGTTTCCTTTATGTGGCATAATTATTTTGAAATTCATCAATGACGTTTATGTGAGAAGTTCATTGCTCTTATTGCTGAAGAGTATTCTGTTCTATGGATATGCCACTATTTGTTTGTCCTTTAGTCTGTTTATGGAAATTTGGGTTATTTCCAGTTTGGGGCGATTGCAAATAAAGCTGCTATGAACCTTTTAAAAATCAATAATTGGCTGTATTTATGTGGATCTATTCCTGAACTTGCTATTACGTACCACCGAACTGTGTATATCTCTATTCAGCAGCACATGGTCTTGATTACTGTTTGTATTAGTTAGGATTCTCTAGGGAAATAGAACCAACACGCGATATCTGTAAATAGTATGAGATTTTATAAAATTGTCTCATGCAACCACGGGGAGACACAAGTCAAAATTCTATAGGGCAGGATGCAAGCCAGGGACTCTCATGAAGGTCCTCGTTGAGTTCCCCAGGAGAGATTGACTATCTGAAGTAGAGATGGAAATTCTCTCTCTGAATGCTGAAATCACTTTCCCTTTTAAGGCCTTCAACTGATTGGATGAGATGTCACTCATTGCTGATGGCAATATCCTCAGTTGATTATAGATGTAACCAGCTATCTATGCAATCAACTCACTGATGATTAAAGTCTATGAAATGCCCTTGTGTTACAATTAGCCCAGTGCTTGCTTGAACAAACAACTGGGCACCAGTACCTGGCTGAGTTGACACATTAGCCTAACCATCACACTGTAGCTACATAATAAATATTAAAATTGGACAGTGTGATCCCTTTTACATTATTCTTATTTTCAAAATTATGTGAGCAATTCTAGTCCTTTGCCTTCCTATGTAATTTTTTTTAAGGAGGTATTGGGGAAATGAACCCAGGACCCCATACATGGGAAGCAGGTGCTCAACCAATGAGCTACATCCATTCCCCAATGAGAATTGGGTTTTTTGTTTGTTTTTGTTTGTTTTTAGGAGGCAACAGGGATTGAACCTGGAACCTCACACATGGGAAGCAGGCACTTAAGCTACATCTGCTACCCCCATGTAAATTTTAAATCAGCTTGTCTGTATTCACAAAATATCCTTGAGATTTTGATGGGAATTATGTTAAATCTATAGCTCAATTTGGTCAGAATTGACAGCTTTACTACATTGAATCTTCCAGTTCCTGAAAATGGTATGCCTTTTATTTATTTAGGTCTTCTTGGATATGCTTCTGTTAGATTTTTATCTAAGTATTTAATTTTTGCATCTTTTAAAAATATTCTTATTTTTAAATTTTGCTTTCAAAATAGACATTACTGGTATATATAAATAAGACTGGTTTTTGTGTTGACCTTGTATCCTGCAAGCTTTTTAAACTCACATATTAGTTCTAGGCAGTATTTTGTAGATTTCTTGTGATTGTCTACATAGACAATTTTGTCAGCTGTGAATAGAAACAGTTTTATTTCTTACTTTCCAGTTTGTATGTCGTTATTTCTTTTTCTTGCCATATTTCATTGGCTAGGACTTCCAGAATGATGTTGAATGGGAGGCATCTTTGCCTTGTTCCTGATATTGAGGGAAAAGCATTCAGTCTTTGGAGATTAAGTATGATTTGAGCTGTAGGTTTTTTGTTAAGTGCCTTGGATCAAATTGAAGAAGTTTCCTTTTGTTCCTAGATCACTGAAAGTTTTATCATGAATGGATCCTGAATGTTGTAAATGCTTTCTTCTGCATTAATTATTATGCTCATGTGGTTTTTCTTCTTTAGGCTATTAATATGGGTGATTACATTTATTTATTTTCAAATAAATAAGTCTTGCATTCCCAAAATAATCCCCACTTTGTTGTGGCATGTTATTCTTTTTATATATTGCTACATTCAATTTCCTAAAATTTTGTTGAGGGTTTTACATCAGTTGATGAAGAATGATCTGTAGCTTTCTTTTTATGTAATATATTTATCTGGTTTTCTATCAGAGTAATGCTGGCCTCATAAAATGAGTTGCAAAATATTTCTTACTCTTCTATTTTCCAGGAGAGATTGTGTGTAGAATTGGTGTTGCTTCTTCTTTAAATGTTTCATAGAAGTTACCAGGAAAATCATATGGGCCTGGAGAGTTCTTTTTTGGAAGGTTTTTAACTAGGTATTTAATGTCTTTAATAGTTGGATAAGTATTCAGATAAGCTCTCTCATCTTGCATGAGTTTGGTAGTTTGTGGTTTCCTACAAAATGGTTCATTTCATCTAAGTTTTCAAATGTTTGTGTATAGAGTTATCTTTTTTCTGTCTGTGGGATCTGTAGTGATAGCCCCTGTTTCCATCCTTATAATTGGTGACTTCTGTCTTCTCTCTTTTTTCTTGGCTAGTCATCTAAGAAGTTGCCGATTTTATTGATGTTTTCAGAGAACACATTGTATTAGTCAGCCAAAGGGGTGCTGATGCAAAGTACCAGAAATCTGTTGGCTTTTATAAAGGGTATCTATTTGAGTAAAAGCTTACAGTTACACAAGACCTTAAAGAGTCCAACTCAAGGCTGCTTTCTCACCAAAGTCTGTTGCCACATGTTGAAGCAAGATGGAGGGCGATCTCTGCCTGGTCTCTCAGGCCTTCTCAGCTGCTCAGCTGCTCTGTTCTCTTTGGCTGCAAACTATCAGGCAAATGGCTCATCTCTCTTCCCAGGGCTTTAGCTGTTTGAACCTTCTCCTTTCTATCATGTGGCAGGACTGAAATGATCAAGTTGTCTCCTCTTCCATGTCTACAGAGCTCTCTCTCTTCCTGTATGTCTTCTTGAGGGAGTGTCCATTTGTATCAACCCACCAAGGGGGTAGGGACTCAATCTGAGTCATGCCTTACTGACGTGGGCAAATCAAGCCCTAATCTTAACAGGTAATTTAATCAAGACATGCCAGCTGAATCTAATGCATTCAAAGGGTATCACACCCAGAGGAATAGACCAGTTTACAAACAATCTTTCTCATTTTTTGGTATTCATAAATAATCTCAAACTGCCACACCTGTTTTTTGTTTTGTTATTTTTTTCTATCATTCCTTGTTTTCAATTTCATTAATTTCTGTTCTTATCCTTATTATTTCCCTCCTTCTTCTTGCTTTTGATTTATTTTGCTCTTGTTTTGCTAGTTTCTTTGGGTGGAAGCTTAGATTCTTTAGAAGTGTATTGTTTCAGTTTCAAGAGATTGAAACTGTTATCATTTGGATTGGAGATTTTCCTGTTATCATTTTGTTATTGATTTCTAGTTTAATTTCATTATGAACCGAGAACATACTCTGTTGTAAGATGCATGCACATTTAGAAATAACACATGCATTATGTCTTCTTGGTGAATTAGCCCTTTTGTTATTATATAATATCCCTCTTTATCCTGGATAATTTTCTTTGTTTTGAGATCTATATTCTCTGATTAGTATGTGCATGGTATGTCTTTTCCCATCATTTTACTTTTTATTAGAGAAGTTATGGGTTTACAGAACAATCATGCATAAAATACATAATTCCCATATACCTGTACACCCTATTATTAGCAACTTCCATTGGTGTGGTACATTTGTTACAACTGATGAAAGCACATTTTTATAAATGTACTATTAACTATAGTCCATGGTTTAACTTAGGGGTCACTGTTTGCATAGTGCAGTTCCAAGCATTTTTTAAAAATTGTATTCTATGACTATATATACAATCTAACATTTCCCCTTTTAACCACATTCAAATATCTATTTCAGTATAGTTAAGTGCATTCATAATGTTGTGCTACCATCACCACCATCCACTACCAAAACATCTCCATCATTCCAAATAGGAACTCTGCACATCTTAAGCCTTAATTTCCCGTTCCCTATCCCACTCCATCCCCTGGTAACCTATATTCTAAATTTTGACTATTTTCATTTGCTTATTATATTTATTTATTATCAGTGAGATCATACAATATTTGTCTTTTTGTACCTAGTTTATTTCACTCAGCATAATGTCCTCAAGGTTCATCTATGCTGTCACATGCCTCAGGACTTCATTCCTTTTTATAGCTGAATAGTATTCCATTGTATGTATATACCACATTTTTTTATCCATTCATTGATTGAAGAACAATTGGGTTGTGTAGATCTTTTGGCAATTGTGAATAATGCCACTATGAACATTGTTATAAAAATATTTGTTCAAGACCCTGCTTTGGATTCTTTTGGACATATACCTAGTAGTGGGATTGCTGGGTTATATGATAATTCTATACCAATTCTATACCATTTTACTTTTAATCTATATATATATCATAATATTTTAAGTGATTTTCTTGTAGAAAGCATATAGTTTGGCTAAGGTATTTTTTAATCCATTTTGGTCATCTCTGTCTTTTAATTGGTATATTTAGAACATTTACATTTAATATAGTTATTGATATATTTGCATTTAGGTCTACCATTTTATTATTTGTTTTATGTGTGTTCTCTTAGTTTCTTGCTCCTGTCCTCATTTCATACCTTCTTTTGTGATATTTGAATGCTTTTTAGTATTCCATTTAATTTACCTTTTGCAATTTTGACTATATCTTTTTGCATAGATTTTAGTGGTTTCTCTAGGAATTACAATGTATATAACTTTTCACAGTCTATTTAGAATCAGTGTTTTACGACTTCAGGTAGAATGTAGAAATTATACCACCATGTAAGTCCCTTAACTCGCCCCCCCCCCTTTATGTTATGTCATTATATCTACAAATATTTTTTAAAACACCATCAAATAATGTTATAAATTCTGGTTTCAGACATCAGATATATTTTTAAGGAACTGAAAGAAAATAGTCTACTATATTTTCCCAGATACTTACCATTTATATTGCTCTTCTGTCATTCTTAATGTTTCAAGTTTTGGAAGTTGAGTTTTCCTAGGAATTAGTCTATTTTACCTTCTAGCAAGGTGGTTTCAAAGGCATCCAAAGTCATTTAAGTCTTTCCATTTAAACTATTTTTCTGTCATCTCCATGTTCCCTTTTAATTCTGAATTCTGCTTAAGCTATCTAGATTCAGACATAAAACCTTACAAATGAAAGACACAGCCAATAACAGAAATATTTAACTGTGGGTCTTGGGTACCCAGGACTCTCATACTTTCAGGGAGCTCTCCTCTCCCCTTTCATTGAATTCACTGGAACAGACTTAAACTAGGGTGGAGTTTTATACCCTTCCCCAGTACCATTCAAGGTGGTGGGTAATCTTTGGATGAATATAAGCTTAAAGGTAAAACTAACTAGACATCAAGGAATAAGATAACTGTAGTACTAGAAAAACCTAGTATAGCTTAAATATTGAGGCATTTTACTGACCCTTTCTAACCAAGGGTTAAAAATTATATAGATGTCTTTATATTATTTAAAAAAAAAAAAAAAAGCAAAAGGTTAATATTTGAAATTGCTGAAACTGGCTGGATTTAGCCTAGACCTGCTATTATGATGGTCATTCTAACAGGTCTCATCCCTGTTTATGGTTACACAAAATCTGACCTCTCTCTTGTATATAACCATGCCACACTCCCATTTGATATCCATATGGAACACCTTGTGACTGACCTCTACTCTATACTTTCCTATCCCAGAATCTTGATCTCTGATAATTTTAACTTTGTAACTCACCCTGATTTGGTACCCAACCCACCATGTTCAACCCCTTAATGTTTATTAATGAAGGGACTTGTGTCCAGCTTCACACCCATTATTCATTAGTGTCCCAATGGTATAAAAAGTTAGTTTCTGCAGCTGGGAGAAGCTGATTTGAGATTGTACATCTCTGGTCTCCCACTGGTGAATAAATCCTCTTTTTCTTCTCCTCAAAAAAGAGACAGCCAAGATTGTGGACAAATTGGGTATTCTTTTATCTCCGAAAAATACACAGCTACTTCATAACTTAGAGCCACAGAGTCAGATATCGTTACATGCCACAAAAGCCCAGGATTAACCCTTACTTGTTTTCACATTAGGAAAGACCCCAAAGCCCCGTTAAATAGGAGTCCTTTTGATTTATTATAATATAGTATCTTGGTTCATCAAATAACACAGTAACGTGTCTTCAGAAAGAAAAAACAAGACATGTGGTTTTAGACTTCCGGGAAGATGGTGGACTAGTAAGACACGGGAATCTCTTCTCCAGAAAAATAGCTAGAGGACAAGCTGAAACAGCCCCAAAAAAGATCTTCTAGGGTTTAGGACAGCAGGTGAAGGCTGCACACCACCCACAAGAGAGAGGAACAGAAGAGGGAAATCGTGACAACAGAACCGTGAGTTGCAAGTAGCAGCTTCTGCTACTGCCGGCACCCTCCCCCACACTCTTCAGAATTCCCCACACTCTTCAGAATTCTCAGGCCTCTGGGCCTGCGACCACAGACAAAAGGGGCTTCAGGGATCTGCCACTCCCTGAAAGGGGAGAGAGAGGGACACAGCCTTAGGCTGACTCAGGTTCGGACCTGAAATTTGGGCTGCGGAGCCCCATGGACCCTTCCACACAGCAGTTTGCCCTGGGAGCCTAGAAAGGACTGGAGAAATCCGACCCCCGCAACCTCCCTCTCTTTTAGCCTGGACTAATTGTTGAAGACTCCATGGGAGAGGGGAGAGAGAGCCTGGGGTTGAATCTGCTTTGGACTCCCAGGTTTGGTCTGCCCTGTCCTGAGAGCCCTTCCAGGCCGGGTGGGGGCTGCGCCATTGTTTGCCTTGGAGCCTGCAAGGGGCTAAAGATATACAAACCTCCCAATCTCCTCCTCTACTAACAGGGACTGATTGTTGAGGATTCAGAAGGGAGTGGAAATAGTTCCTAGCTGGGAAAAGGGGGGCGCTACGAGAGAAGTCTGGAGAACTGTCTCAGAAAGTTTGAATCACAGGGCTCTTAGCCCCCAGACAGAGAGCTCTATCACATTGATCTGTCCTGTGTCACAACAAATAAGCTCCGACCAGGCATTGAATTGAGAGGTGCCAACAAGCGCCATCTCCTGGCAGACCAAGGAAGTGCATATAAGAAAATTAATAAGTAAGAGAGGCTTTTCCTGGCCTCTATAGCCTCCCTGCCCAAGGCCCTAGGAAATGACTCTACACCAATTACTGGGTCCAGTGCCCAGTATTGAGCAACCAGCAGAACAATCCTAACAATCAAGGTTGAGCCAAAAATCAAAGAGCTGTGGTAACTCACAGCCTCCTGCCACTAAAACCCCATAAAAGAGAAAGACATAGAGCATCTAAGTAAAATACAAACTAACCAGATGCCTAAGCACCAGCAAAACATTACGAGCCATACTAAGAAAATAGAAGACATGGCCCAAGAAAAGGAATACAGCAAAGTCCCAGAAGAGATGCAGAATTTGAGAGAACTAATCAGTGAGATGAGCACAAATTTCCAAAATCAAATTAATGAGATGAAAGAGAATATAGTTAAAGAGATCAATGACATCAAGAAGTCATTGAGCGAACGCAAAGAAGAATTTGAAACCCTGAACAGAAAAGTAATGGAGTTCATGGGAATGAAAGACACAATAGGTGAAGTCAAAAATACATTTGAAGCATACAACAGCAGACTCGAAATTATAGAAGAAAGAATAAGTGATACTGAAGACAGAGCAGCTAAAATCGAAGAGAGAAAAGAACAGAGAGAGAAAAGAATGAAAAAATTGAGCAGGGGCTCAGAGAGTTGAATGACAACACAAAACGCAAGAACATACGTGTCATGGGAGTTCCAGAAGGAGAAGAGAAAGGAAAAGGGGCAGAAAGAGTATTTGAGGAAATAATAGCTGAAAATTTCCCAACTCTCATGAAAGAAATGAACTTACATGTCCAAGAAGCACACCATACTCCAATGAGAATAAATCCAATTAGACCTACACCGAGACACATATTATTCAGAATGTCAAATGTAAAAGATAAAGAGAAAATTCTCAGAGCAGCAAGAGAGAAGCAAACGATCACGTACAAAGGACATCCAGTAAGACTTTGTGCAGATTTCTCTTCAGAAACCATGGAGGTGAGAAGACAGTGGTATGATACAACTAGGAAACTGAAAGAGAAAAACTGCCAGCAGAGAATTCTTTATCCAGCAAAACTGTCCTTCAAATATGAAGGTGAATATAAAGTATTCACAAACAAACAGAAACTAAGAGAGTTTGCAAAAAAGAATCCCCCTTTGCCAGAAATATTAAAGGAAGCCTTAGAACCTGAAAGAAAAAGACAGGAGAGAGAGGCTAGGAGGAGAGTATAGAAGAAAGAAAAACAGAAAGGATAACCAAAAGAGTAAAAAGAAAGACAAAAACAAGATGACATATGAAAACCAAAGAATAAAATGGAGGAAATAAATAGTGCATTTTCAGTAATATCATTGAATGTGAATGGATTAAATTCCCCAATCAAAAGATACAGGCTGACAGAATGGATAAAAAAACATGAGCCATCCATATGCTGCTTACAAGAAACTCACCTCAGACCCAAGGATACAAGCCGGCTGAAAGTAAAAGGTTGGAAAAAGATACTCCACGTGAATAGTAAACAGAAAATAGCAGGGGTAGCTATACTAATATCAGACAAAACAGACTTCAAATGCAAAAAAGTGATATGAGATGTGGAAGGCCATTATATATTAATAAAAGGGACGATCCTCCAGGAATATATAACAGTCATAAATATCTACGCACCTAACCAGGGTGCCCCAAATATATGAGACAAACTCTGGCAAAACTGAAGGGAGAAATAGACATTTCTACAATAATCATCGGAGACTTCAACACCCCTCTCACATCATTAGATAGAACAACCAGACAGAAGATCAACAAGGAAACAGAGAACTTGAACAATATGGTAAACAAGTTAGACCTAACAGACATATACAGAACACTGCATCTAAACTCAGCGGGTTATACATTCTTCTCAAGTGCCCGTGGATCTTTCTCCAGGATAGGCCACATGTTAGGTCACAATACAGCTCTCAATAAATATAAAAAGATTGAAATTATACAAAGCACCTTCTCAGATCATAATGGAATGAAACTAGAAATCAATAACAGACAGGAAAAAAGTAAATTTGCAAATGTGTGGAGACTGAACAACACACTCCTAAATATTCAGTGGGTCAAAGAAGAAATTGCAAGTGAAATCAGTAAATATATTGAGACAAATGAAAATGAGAACACAACGTATCAAAACTTATGGGATACAGCAAAGGCAGTCTTGAGAGGGAAATTTATAGCCCTAAATGCCTATATTAAGAAACAAGAAAGAGCTAAACTCAAAGATTTAACCGAACAACTTGAGAAACTAGAAAAAGAACAGCAAACCAATCCCAAAGCAAAAAGAAGGAAAGAAATAATAAAGATTAGAGTGGAAATAAATGAAAATGAGAACAGAAAAGCAATAGAGAAAATCAACAAAACCAAAAGCTTGTTCTTTGAGAAGATCAATAAAATTGACAAACTCCTCGCTAGACTAACAAAGAAAAAAAGAGTGATGGAAATAAATACAATCAGAAATGAAAGGCGGGAAATTACAAATGACCTCACAGAAATAAAAAGAATCATAAGAGGATATTATGAGAAACTATATGCCAACAAACTAGACAACCTGGATGAAATGGACAAATTTCTAGAAACTCATAACAAACCTACACTGACACAACAAGAAATACAAGAACTTAACAAACCAATCACAATTAAGGAGATTGAATCCGTCATCAAAAATCTCCCAGCAAAGAAAAGTCCAGGACCAGATGGCTTCACAGGTGAATTCTACCAAGCATTTCTAAAAGAATTCTAAAAGTCCTGTTTAAACTCTTCCAAAAAATTGAAGAGGAGGGAAAATTACCCAACACATTTTATGAAGCCAACATCACCCTAATACCAAAGCCAGATAAAGATTCCACAAGAAAAGAAAATTACAGACCAATCTCTCTCGTGAACATAGATGCAAAAATTCTCAACAAAATACTTGCAAATCGAATCCTACAGCATATGAAAAGACTTATACATCACGACCAAGTGGAATTCATTCCTGGCATGCAAGGCTGGTTCAACATAAGAACATCAATCAATGTAATACACTACATTAACAAATTGAAGGAAAAAAACCACATGATCGTCTCAATAGATTCAGAAAAGGCATTCTACAAAATCCAACATCCTTTTTTGATAAAAATACTTCAAAAGATAAGAATAAAAGGAAAATTCCTCAATATGATAAAAGGCATATATGAAAAACCCACAGCCAACATCATACTCAATGGGGAAAGGTTGAAAGCTTTCCCCCTAAGATCAGGAACAAGACAAGGATGCCCACTGTCACCATTGTTATTCAACATTGTACTAGAAGTTCTAGCTAGGGCAATTAGACAAGACAAAAAAATTAAAGGCATCCAAATAGGAAAAGAGGAAGTAAAACTTTCACTGTTTGCGGATGACATGATCCTGTATTTAGAAAATCCTGAAGTATCCACAACAAAGCTACTTGAACTAATAAATGAGTTCAGCAAAGTGGCAGGATTTAAGATCAACATGCAAAAATCAGTAATGTTTTTGTACACTAGTACTGAACAATCTGAGGAGGAAATCAGGAGGAAAATTCCATTTTCAATAGCAACAAAAAGACTCAAATACCTAGGAGTTAATTTAACCAAGGAAGTACAGGACCTATATGCAGAAAACTACAAAACAATGCTAAAAGAAATTTAAAAAGACCTGAACAAATGGAAAGACATTCCATGTTCATGGATTGGAAGAAAAAAATATCGTGAAGATGTCAATCTTGCCCAAACTGATTTATAGATTCAATTCAATACCAATCAAAATCCCAACATCTTACTTTACAGAATTAGAAATTCATCTGGAAGGGTAAGTGCACCCGAATAGCCAAAAGTATTCTAAAAAAGAAGAGCAATGTGGGAGGAATTTCACTGCCTGATCTTGAAACATATTACAAAGCTACAGTTGTCAAAACAGCATGGTACTGGCATAAAGACAGACATATCGATCAGTGGAATAGAATTGAGAATCCAGAAATAAACCCTCACCTATACAGTCAACTGGTTTTTGACAAACCTACCAAATCCACGCTGATGGGAAAAAACAGTCTCTTCAACAAATGGTGTTGGGAGAACTGGATATCTATAACCAAAAGAATGAAAGATGACCCCTATCTCACCCCCTATACAAGAATCAACTCAAAATGGATCAAATATCTAAATATAAACGCCAGGACCATAAAACTACTAGAAGAAAATGTAGGGAAACATCTTCAAGACCTTGTAGTAGGTGGTGGTTTCTTGGACACACACCCAAAGCACGTGCAACAAAAGAAAAAGTAGATAAATAGGACCTCCTCAAAATTAAACACTTTTGCACCTCACAGGACTTTGTCAGAAGGGTGAAAAGGCAGCCAACCTAATGGGAAAAAATATTTGGAAATCACATATCTGATAAGGGTTTAATATCCAGGATATATAAAGAGATATTACAACTCAACAATAAAAAGACAAATGACCCAATTAAAAAATGGGCCAAAGACTTGAATAGACATTTCTCCGAGGAAGAAATACAAATAGCAAAAAAAATAACAAAACAAAACAAAAAACACATGAAGAAATGTTCAACATCACTCATGATTAGGGAAATGCAAATCAAAACTACAATGAGATATCATTTCACACCTATCAGAATGGCCACTATTAAAAAGACAGAGAACTACAAGTGTTGGAGAGGATGTGGAGAGATAGGAACACTTCTTCACTGTTGGTGGGAATGCAGGATGGTACAACCACTATGGAGGACTGTTTGGCAGTTCCTAAAGAAGTTGAATATAGACTTGCCATGTGACCCTGCAATACCACTACTGGGTATATACCCAGAAGAACTGAGATCAGTGACACGAACAGACATCTGCACACCGATGTTCATAGCCACATTATTCACCATTGCCAAAAGTTGGAAACAACCCAGGTGTCCATCAACAGATGAATGGATAAACAAACTGTGGTCTATTCACACGATGGAATATTATGCAGCTGTAAGAAGAAATGAAGTCATAAAGCATATGGTAACATGGATGAACCTGGAGGACATTATGTTGAGTGAAGCAAGCCAGACACAAAAGGACAAATACTATATGAATGCGTTACTATGAACCAAATATATTGTGTAATATATTGTTTGATTAAAAAAAAAAAAATTTACGTGTATCCATTACATTTAATTGAGAAATGGATATATTTATTCATCTGTGTTTACTTTTTAGTTTTTAATTGTTTATGTTTTCAATTATTAAATGTACAAAATAAAGTTTAAAAAAAAAAGGCATATGGTTTTCAAATTTATATGGAGAATCCTACCAATTCATAAAAAATTAAATAATACTTATATAATTAATGTAGCATTTTCATTAAAAAGACTAAAATTATATCAAAATTGAACTATCCAGAAAATGTCAAATAAGTAATCATTATGATCAAATATAACAATTAATATTGTCTTAAACTATAAAGTCCTGGAAGATTCCTATTGGCCTTTTGTTTTGCAAAAGATGTGCAATTGCAGTCAGGCACCAATACAAAACAGTGAGGACATGCTAAACACACTCAGATAGCAGCCACCCAGGTGTTAGCACAGATTCTTACCTTGCTTCATTTGAGGGGTCCCCAAAAAATCTCCCAGCCTTCTCTGACACAGCCATCCTCTCCAAGTAGGCTGAATTTTTCTATTAAAGTCAAGTCTCTGGTTAAGCAAAGAAAAGAATGGCATTTTCTCCAGACCATCACAGTTTTTAAAATTCCATTTTGTCTGGGATGGGATGGAGAGCCCAGAGTAAGAGGAAAGCATCTCCTTTAGATTTTCTTATTAGCTTAGATAGTTTATCAGAGCAGTTAATTCCCCTAGTCCTTTTAAAAAACATGAAAATCCTGAGAGACAGCAAACCAGACCATGGCATTTTCTCATTTGTGAGGTAGTGAGGAGTGGGAATTCAAACACCAGATCAGAAAAGACATAACAGGGAGTGTGCCATTGGCTGGAACCAGGGGCAAGAGATAAGTGGAAGAACAGTTGAGTCCTGAAGACAAACTTGGCCCCTTCTCAATAAGTCCAGGTTGTTCAATGAAACAGGAATCTGAACTTAGACTGAGGCTGGACCCATCACAGGGATCCAAATAACTCTGGCATATTGGCAAGATGGCATAGTGGATAGCCTTTTGCAATTGCAAAGTGGGAGAGACACAAAGGAGTTTTCTGGACTAAAACTCATTATAAGAAGAGATAATACTAGGTGCTTAAGGTTACTCAAGAACAAAACCTTAGAAGAGACATTCTGAACACAATGGAAAAAAAGTGTTTCACTTAAATTCTGTAAACTTCTGGGGCATAAGCATCCTTCTTGGGGACCTGTCTCTTAAAGTGTACCTCAAAAGAGAGAGAGAGAGAGGCAAGCTCTCCCCTTCCCCTAGACCAAAATAACCCAATGGTAGCCATGCCCAGTGGCCCAATGCTGGAGCAATTCTTGGAAACTTGTGCTCAGCTGACAGGGTTGAGCTCCACTGCAGATGCAGAGCCTTTTGGGAGCCAATTTACACAAGACCACATGAAACTCTCACACAGAACCTGTCTTAGTTTCCTGGCTGCTATGACAAATACCACACAATGAATTCACTTAAACAGTGAGAATTTATTGGATCACTCTTTCAGAGGGTAGAAGGCTTGCTTCCTCCCAGGATTAATAGTATTCTGGACAGCAATCCTTGGGTTCCTTGGCTTTCCCATCATGTGATGATGTCCTCTCTTTTCTCATCCAGTTCTGTTGACTTCCACCTTCTGGCTCATCCCCATGACTTTCTCTTGTAGGCCTCCAGGAACAGGATTAAGACCTATCCTGATTCAGTTGGGCCATACCTTAACTAAAAATAACATCTTCATGAGGTCACATTTACAATAGGTTCACACCCACAGGAATAGGATTAAGAACATAGTCTTTATGGGTACACAACTCAGTCTGCCAGAGGACCCCCACAAATTACTTGGTGCAGACTTTGAAGGGGCATGAAACCTTTGAGATCATATGGATGCAAGAGCCAGTGAAATTGAGGTTTTAGTCATGACACCCTTGTTTCTACAGGCCTGTGAAGTCAGGACATTCACAAAGAGCTCATCTGCCCCTCTCTCCCACCACAGCACCTTGGAGATCTGTTTTTGCCACCTCTGTGGAGGCTGTGAAGTTGTCTGACCACCTATTAAATTGCTAACGATGGCAGGATGTCATCGGTCTCAACATTAATCTGCCTGTTAATCATCACACACCTCCCTACTCCCACTTACTTTTCTATCATCCCACAGCAGGTTCTAAACAGCTGTCTCCAAGCTTTCCCAAGAGGTAGAGATTACTTTTTAAACAATATGTCAAAACACCATTAGTGCCCCTAAACACACATTGCCACTTCCCTACCCTTTTTTCCGTTAACAGTTTCTCTTTCTACCTGACTCCCTCCAGCTGTAATCCATCTTATACTCGATCACCCTTTTCTTCTCTTCCATAGCTTCCTTCCAACCTACACACAATCTTTCCCAACCTTTCTCCTCCTTCTTTCTCAATTCCCCACACCAAGATTAAATACTTGTCAGAGACTGTGTTGCCTCTGAGTCCCTCTGAACCTCCTGCAGTGCGGTCCTCTGTAACTTCCTATCCAACCCCAACCCTGATGCCCCTGGGCCTCCCGACAGCTGGGCCCTTCCTGGACCCCCTCAGATCACTGAGCTAAGCCAACGTTCCAAAATAGGCTCCCGAACAATGATGACAACTGCATGGTTATTTTAGAAGGTCTGGGTGCTCTGTGTGCTGTGTGTGGCCAGAGTCCCAGAACAATGTGGGAAAGGCAATGGAATGGCAAACAATGGAAGAGCAGGTGCCACGTGCTGTTTGTGCGGACAAATCCACAAGGCTGAGTTCTCTTCAAGGATGACCACGAACAGATGAACATTAAAGGATAAAACTGAAACCTGGGTTTCTAATGCTCCCTGTCTTTTAAATACATAGTTCTTAAAGACATAGAAAGAGCTTCTTTTCACATTGGTTTTAATATTCTAACAAGGATGACCAGAATCCAGGGTTTAGATCTCAGAGGTTAGGTCCTATTCTGAGCACTAGACTCTTCAAACTGCATTTTCCAAAATAGCCCAGAATGGAGTCCAATGAGTACACAGCAATATATTCCATTTTTGTCCTCCTTTCTTTATGTTTTGTAAATTTTCTAAAACATACGTATGAAAAAGTGCACAAATCACAAGTTAACAGCTTGAGGAATTTTTAGCAGGTTCCAGATCAAGACATAGAATATAATGAAGCCCCGGAAGGCCCCCTCATGCCCACTCCCAGTCACTACCCCACCTCCACACCCAGGGTGGCCACCATCTCACTTCTAAATCATAGATTGGCATTGCCCATTTGTTAAATTTTCTGTAGTAGAGACATAGAGAATGTACACTTTTGCAACTGGCTTTTTTCTTCATTGAACATTATGCTTGTGAGAGTCATCCTTATTTTGTGTTGTTGTGGTTAATTCATTTTCATCCTGTACAGTATTTCATTGAATAAATATTCCACAATTTATTGATCCATTCTACTCTTGGGCATCTGGGTGGTTTCCAGTTTGGAGGCATTAGTAAGAGTGGCTGTTGTGAATGTTCTAGAACACGTCATTTGGAAAACATATGCATGCCACTCTGTTGGCTATCTACCTTACAGTTCTCAGAAATATATTTTAAATAAAATAAAATAAATTCAAGTTTGATGTAGATTTTATTGTTGCAAGAAATGAATTCTGTGATTGTGCTGAACCCAAGCTGGCCATGAGCAGAAGGTGGCATCCTTGTTAAATAGGACAAATATAATATTGGGAATCTCAATATTTTTTTCTCAAAGAGTAATCAAGCCTCACTATATTGAGGTTACCCCCACCTAAGAGGGGAATGAAGAACTTGAAGACTGTACATGGAAGAACCATTTGTTTGAAATGAAACAAATGGAGGGAAAAGACTCTGAGAAAAGGTCACAGAACCATTTAGATAAATAAGGTTGATGTGAAAGACCGTGAAATCATCAGGTATTCTTCATTCTGCATGCAGAATTTTCTGACAAGGAGAGCCATGAAGCATTGGAAAACTGAGACAAACGGGAGATGGCGTAAGTATGATAACTGTTTGAGGGGTCCCTAAAAAATGTTTTTTGAGAGTTTTCTGTCCTTATATCCTATGCACGAATGAGAAAATTCCATTGATGCTATCAGAAACCCTCACAGAGACACACAAGATATGTATGAACAATAATCTTCCCACTTTACAAGTAGAAAAGCTAAGTCCCAAGGGAATCTGCATCTTCCGACTTCAGTTTTCATCAGCCTTCTGGAAGTTCTGCCTTAGCAGCCAAAGCGACCCAGTTTGTGAGCCAGACTTGGAGGTGAGCTCCTAGTTCACCGCAACAAAACCAGTGTGGCTGGGCCCACAGCACCACCTTGTGTTCACAGTGACTAACTACGTGTCCATATAGCCATCCAGTGTTATTCAATTGCTCAGTATTATTTATAGTTGGGTACTATGCCTCACTCATCATGTTAGATGCAAGGCACTCAGAGATGACTAAGACAGTTTTAGAGTTCAAGTCTTAGTCACTATATGGCTTTATGCAACTTATTTTCACCTTTCTGAGCCTCAGTTTCCTAACCCTGAAAATGGACATAAAAGAGTCATAGGGTTTCTGAGAGGTGTATATATAAGTTGAGTAATATAAGGCATATAAAAGATTTGTCATTTAGTAGTTACTCAGTACATGGTGTCTTGGCTCCCTAGGCTGCTGTAACAAAGTACTACAAACTGGGTGGCTTAAACAGAAATGTATTCTCTCACAGTTCTGAAGACAGGGATTTGGAAATGAAGGTGTCAACAGGACTGTTCTCTCTGAGGTCACTAAGAGAGGATTCTTCCTTACCTCTTCCTAGCTTCTGGAAGTTACCAGCAGTTGACTCTTCCTGGTTTGTGACCACATGATTCCGATCTTTGCCTCTGTCGTTACCTGGCCGTCTCGCCCCTGTATCTGGGCCCTTCTCCCTTTGTGTCTCTTCTCTTCTTATGAGGACACCAATTGTGTTAAGTTAGGACTCACTCTACTTCAGAATGGCCCTATCCTAATTTGATGACATCTGCAAAGACCCTATTTCCAAATAAGGTGACATTTACAGGTACCTGTGGTAAGGACTTCAGTATATCTTTTGAGGGGTTCACAATTCAATCTGTAACACTTAGTAACTACAGAGCATGACCTCTGACCCTGGATAGCTGACATTCTTGTGGGACAAGCAGGCTTGTATATAAGTGAATACAGAACACACAACAATATAAATACTAAAATAGAAATATGAAGATTTCCTGTGGCTACTTCAATCATATAGACAAGTACCAAATCTCATATTGCTCTTTAATATGATCTTTAGGCATTATCCAGTAATAAATAAATTAATTAAATAACACCAAGGGACATTTTGTTTGTCCAAAGAACTTTCAGGCATAAGTAATCCATTATCAAGTATCACTAAACTTAAACAAGCTATATTTTCAAATCATAGTTGTTCTTTCCCACATAGGTTAACAGTTTCAGTTTTATTTCCTATGTAACAGGCATTCTCTAGGCTCACTAGCCTGAGAGGGCAAATATCAAAGAATGTGGTTGAGAAGAATAATGGTGTCTTTAATAGCATAGCCTCTGGCTTGAACTTACCTGAGAAAAGACATTGGCATCTGTTTTTCCTCTCAATCTGGCCTCTTCTTATCAGAGTTCCTAAATTGACCAGGAATGGTCCCTACAGCCTCTGGATGCTACCCACAACCTCTTTGCAAGTATCTGCCCTCCCCTCTCTCTTTACCAATACTGAAATCCTACACACACACACTGAGTCCCACAATGTCCTGAGGTTGCTGCCACTACCTCTCCTATAGGGCTTCTTTTTCTAGCTAGCATCACTTCTTCTCATCTGAGCCACACAACAGCAAAGTCCAGAACAAGCAAGTGTGTGCCTCAGTCCAGGGTGAGGGCTAGAAGCTCTGCGAATGGCCACCTTCTTTCATTTCTTGTTGCATACACAAGAGGGAGCCTCACACCAGCTTCTCCTTTTTTCTCTCTCTCTCTCTCTTTTTTTTTTTTTCTTACTTTTTGTTGTTGTTGGCCTGGCAGACAAGGAATAGGAAAACAAGATTTCCAGAATGAAGACAACATAATACTCTGAAGGTCCAGTTCTCAACAACAACAAAAAACATACAAAAACATACAAAGAGACGGTTAAGTATGGCCTGATCAAAGGGAAAAAAAAAGAATCTGATGGCAAATACTCCAGAGGAAGCTCACACTGGAATTACTAATCAAAAATCTTAGAACATTCTCTTAATTAGGATCAATGGACTAAAGGAAATCATGGTAAAAAATTAAAGGAATCCAGGAAAACAATATATGTACAAAATGAGAATTTCAATAATGAGATAGAAGTTATAAAGAAGAACCAAATGGAAATTCAGGAACTCAAAAGTATAACTGAAATAAATTTTCAATAGAGGGTTCAACAGCAGCTCAGGGGAGGCAGAAAAAATTACCATCAAACCTGAGGAAAAGACTATTGAAATTGTCCAGGTTGAGGAGCAGAAACAAAAAGAATGAAGAAGAAAAAAAAAAAGAACCTGTGAGACACCATCAAATGTACATCATATGAGTCCCAGAAGAAAAAGAAAGAGATGCAAGGTCAGAAAATATATTTGAAGCGATAATGGCAGAAAACTTCTCAAATGTGATGAAAGATATGAATATATAAATCCAAGATGCTCAATGAATGCCAAGCAGGATTAACTCGGATCTAGCTATATTAATATCAAACAAAATAGACTTTAAGTTAAAAACTGTTACAAGAGACAAATAGGATTATTATATATTGATAAAAGGGTAAATTCAACAAGAAACTTAACAATTATAAATATATATGCACCTAACAAGAGTGCCAAAATATATGGAACAAACATTGACAGAATCGAAGGGAGAAATAGTTCTAAAAGAATTGTTGGATATTTCAATACTGGATAGAACACCTAGACAGAAGATCAATAAGGAAATAGAAGACATACAATACTATAAACCAACTTGATATAATAGACATATATAGAACAATTCACCCAACAACAGTAGAATACATATTATTTTCATGTGCATGAGGATCATTCTCCAGGATAGACAATATGTTAGGGCATAAGAGAAGTATCAATACATATAAAAATATTGAAATCAGACAAAGTAACTTCTCTGGCCACAGTGAAAAGTTAGAAAAAATTAATAATAAAAGGATAACTGGAAAATTTATAAATATGTGAAAATTAAACAGCACATTGTTAATCAATGGGTAAAGAAAAAATTATAAGAGAAATTAGAAAATACTTAGAGGCAAATGAAAATGAAGACACAGCATACCAAAACTTGTGGGATGCAGTGAAGGTAGTGCTCAGAGGGAAATTTATAGCTAAGAACATTTATATTTTTTTAAAAACAAAGATCTCAAATTAGCAACCTAACTTTAAATCTTGAGGAACTAGAAAAATAAGAGCAAGGTAAACACAAAGTTAGCAGAAGAAAGAAAGTAATTAAAATTAGAGTGGGGATAAATGAGATAGAGAATAGAAAGCAGTTGGGGATTGCTGAGAAGATGGCATTGGAATAAGTAAGCAGAGCTCAACTCTCTCACAAAAACAATGAAGTAAGGGCAAAAAGCTGTCAGAGGGACCTGCTTTGGGGATCAGCAGACCAGGACAGTGCTGCACAACTCCCAGGAGGGCAAGGGACAGAGAGACAAAGAAGCTGAAATGAAAACCATGAGTTACTTGCTGCCATGGCCAGGAATGGCATCTATCACCCACCCTGAAGGGAAACAGCCTGGATAAAACCTGTGGCTCACTGCAGCCAACTGAGTGGGGAAGAAATGTCTTCCTCCCTGGGAAGACGGAGGGTGTGGCAGAGGGAGGAGAGTGGTTTCTCCTTAGTGAGTTTGGCCAGCACAGCCCAATTTGAATTACCATTCTGGCCAGACCAGAATCACCAGCAAATGGAGGTTGTACGACTCACCTCTGCAGAAAGATTAGCTACCATCTGCTGGCTAGGTGGAAATTACAAAGAGAAAAAACACTTTTATGTGTCTTTTGTCCCAATCTCCTTGATCTGGTCTGCATCCCACTAGTGAGTCCCCGGCCCTATATTGATAACTTAAACTGGACAATTTTAAAGATTTACAGTAAGTTGAACCAAAAATCAAAGAGGAGCCATGCAGCGAAAACATTGGACAGAAGAGAAAGATTGACCATCAGAATAAATTCAACAACATATTAAGATACCTGGACATCAGCAAAAAAATTACAAACCATACTAGGAAACAGGAAGATATGGTCCAGCCAAATGAACAAACCAAAAATCCTGATGTGACACATAATTTAAGACAAATAATCAATGATAATCTCACAAATCTAAAGCAATTCAAGGAGTTGAAGGAAAATATTACTAAAGAGATCAAGGATATTAAGAAGACACTAGGTGAACATGAAGAATAATTTGAAAGCATGCAAAGAAAAGTAGTGGATGAAAAATACACTAGAGGCATAGAACATCAGATTTGAATTGATGGAGCACAGAAGTAGGGAAATTGAGGACAGAACACCTGAACTTGAAAAGACAGAACAGAAAGAGAAAAGAATGGAAAAAAATGGAACAGAGTCTCAGGGAACTGAATGAAAATGCAAAATGCACAAACATACACTTTATCAGTGTCCCAAAAGGAAAAGAGAATGGAAAAGGGGACAGAAAAAATATTTGAGGGAAATATTTTTTCCCCTCAAATATTTTGATGTGGCTCAAGAAGTTTGGTGTCCATCTACCATATGGAGGGACCAGGGTTCAATCCCTGGGACCTCCTGGTAAAGTAAAAAAAAAAAATAAGTAAATAAAAAAATATTTGAGAAAATAATGCTTGAAAACTTCCCAACCCTTATAAAGGACATAAATATCAATATCCAAGAAGGACAAAACACCTCAAACAGAATAAATCTGAATATACCTACTCCGAAACTCCTACTATTCAGAATGACAACTGTCAGAGATAGAGTATTCTGAAAGCAGCAAGAGAAAAGCAAAGCATCACATATAAGGGAACCTCAATAAAGACTAAGTGGCGATCTTTCATTAGAAACCACGGCAATGAGAAGAAAGTGGTATGATATATTTAAAGTACTGAAAGAGAAAAACTTCCAGCCAAGATTCTTTATCCAGTAAAACTGTCCTTTGAAACTGGGGGTAAGTTTAAAGTCTTCACAGACAGAAAACAAAAAACAAAAAAAAAAAAACACCTGAGCGAGTATGTTACCAAAGACCATATTTACAAAAGATACTAAAGGAGTGCCACAGCCTGAAAAAAAAAGGGGGTGAGAGACTTGGAGAAGAATGCACAAATGAAGATTATTAGTAAGGGTAACTTATAGGGTAAAAAGACAGACAATAGTTAGACATGACATTGGAATGCCAAAGGATAAAATGGACAAAGTAAGTAATACCTTTACAGTAATAACATTAAATGTTAATGGATTAAATTCCCTGATCAAAAGATATAGACTGACAAAAATAGATTTTAAAAATATGAGCTATCTATATGTTGCCTACAAGATACTCATCTCAGATGTAAGAACATGACCAGGTTGAAGTGAAAGTTTGGAAAAAGATATTCCAGGCAAATAGTAATCAAAAAAATATCTGGAGTAGTGATATTAATATCAGACAAAATAGATTTTAAATGCAAAACTGTTATAAGAGATGAATAAGGTTATCATATATTAATAAAAGGGGCAATATGCCAAGAAGAAATAACTATAATAAATATTTATGCACCTAACCTGAGTGCCCCAAGATACATGAAGCACATACTGGCAAAACTGACACTGGCAAAACTGAAGGGAGAAATAGATGTTTTCCACAATAATAGTTGGAGATTTCAATATACAACTCTTAATATTGGATAGAACATCTGGACAGAGGTTAGATAAATAAACAGAGAGTTTTAATAATATGATAAATGAACTAGACCTAACAGACATTTATAGAGCATTTCACTCCCAAAACAGTAGGATATACATTCTTTTCAAGCACTCATGGATCCTTTTGCAGGATAGACCATATGTTGGGTCACAAGACAGGTCTCAATAAATTTAAAAAGACTGAAACAATACAAAACACTTTCTCTAATCATAACAGAATGAAGCTGGAAATCAATAATGGATGGAAAAAGGAAAAATTCATAAATATTTGGAGATTAAGCAACACACTGAAATAATCAGTGGGTCAAAGAAGAAATTGCAAGAGAATTCAGTAACTATCTTTAGATGAATGAAAATGACAACACAACATATCAAAACCTATGAGACACCACAAAGGCAGTGCTGAGAGGGAAATTTATAGCCCTTAATGCTTACATTTAAAATTAAAATCAAAGACCTAACTGCACACCTGGAGGAACTAAACAACAACAACAAAAAAAACTAATCCCAAAGCAAGGTGGAGGAAAGACATAATAAAAATCAGAGAAAAAATAAATAAAATTGAAAGCAAAATAAAATAGAATCTACAAAACCAAAAGGTGGTTCTTTGAATAGATCAACAAAATAGTCAAACCCTTAGCTAGACAGAAAGAAAAAAAGAGAGAAGATGCAAATAAATAAAATCAGATTTGAGAGGAGAGACATTACTACTGACCTGCAGAAATAAAAGAAATTATAAGAGGATACTATGAACAACTATGCACCAACAAACTAGACAACACAGACTAAATGGACAAATTCCTAGAAACACATGAACAATCTACACTAACCCTCGAATAAATAGGGACCTCAACAAACCAATCATGAATAAAGATACCAAAAGAGTCATCAAAACCTCCCAAAGATGAAAAGCCTAGGACCAGATGGCTTCACAGGTGAATTCTACCAATCCCTCAAAGATGAATTAATACCAATCTTGCTCAAGCTCTTCCAAAAAACTGAACAAGAAAGAATGCTGCCAAACTCATTCTATGAAGATAACATCACCTCAATGCCAGAGGCAGGTAAAGATACTATGAAAAAAGAAAATTATAGACCAATTTCTCTAATGAATATAGATGCACAAATCCTCAACAAAATACTTGCTAACCAAATCCAAAAGCACATTAAAAGAATTATACACCATGAGCAAGTGGGTTTTATTCCAGGTGTGCAAGGGTAGTTCAACAAGAAAATCAATTGTAACAAACCACATTGATAGGGAAACAGATGTGGCTCAAGCGACTGGGCTCCTGTCTACCATATAGGAGGTCCAGGGTTCGATTTCCGGGGCCTCCTGGTGAAAAACAAGCTGGCCTGCACAGCAAGCTGGCCCACGCATGGAGAGCTGGAGCAGCAAGATGATGCAACAAAAAGAGACACAGAGGAGAGACAATAAGAGACAGCAGAACAGATAGCTGAGGTGGCACAAGAGATTGAGCACCTCTCTCCCACTCCAGAAGGTCCCAGGATTGGTTCCCAGTGCCACCTAAAGAGAAGACAAGCAGACACAGAAGAACACACAGAGAGCAGACAGCAAGCGCAGACCAACAAGAGGAAGGGGACAAATAAATAAATAAAATAATTCTTAAAAAAAAAAAAAAAATTAATATTGAAGAAGAAAAATCACATGATGCTCTCAATTGACACAGAAAAAGCAATTGACAAAATACAGCATCATATTTTGATTAAAACAGTCCAAAAGATAAGAATAAAAGGAAGCTTTCTCAATAGGGTAAAGTGCATATATGAAACACCCACAACTAGCATTGTACTCAATGTTGAAAGACTGAAAGATTTCCTGCTGAGATCAGAACAAGACATTGATGCCCACTGTCAACATTGTTATTCAATATTGTGCTAGAGCAATTATGCAAGATACTCAAATAAAAGGCATCCAAATAAGAAAGGAAGAAGTAAAGTGTCATTATTCACTGATGATATGATCCTATATCTAAAAAACTCCAAAAAATCCACAACAGAGCTAATAGAACTAATAGACGAGTTCAGCAAAGTGGCAGGATACAAGATTAATACGCAAACATCAGTAGAGTTTCTATACACTACTGATGAGCAATCTGTGGAAGAAGTCAGAAAAATATTCTATATATAATAGTGACTAAAAGAATCAAACACTTAGGAATAAACTTAACCAAGGGCATAAAGGACTTGTATTCAGAAAACTACAAAACATTGCTAAAAGAAACCAAAGAGACCTAAATAAGTGGAAGGACAGTCCGTATTCATGGATTGGAAGACTAGATATCATTAAGATGTCAATTCTACCCAAACTGATTTACAGATTCAATGCAATCCCAATAAAAATCCCAATAGCCTTTTGTACAGAAATGGAAAAGCCAATTATCAAATTTATTTGGAAGAGCAAGGGGCCCTGAATAGACAAAAATGTCTTTAAAAAGAAGAATGAAGTTTGAGGACTCTCACTTCCTGACTTTAAAGCATATTACTAAGCTACAGTGGTAAAAACCACATGGTACTGGCATAAAGTTAGACATATTGAAAAATGGAACTGAATCAAGAACTCAGAAATATACCCTAACATTTACAGTGAAGTGATTTTTGACAAGGTGGTCAAGCCCATTCCTCAGCCAGAACAATCTATTCAACAAATGGTGCTGGGAGAACTGGATATCCATATCCAAAAGAAAGAAAGAAGACCTTTATCTCATTCCTTGTACAAAAATAACTCAAAATAATCAAGGACCTCAATATAAAATCTACAACCATAAAATTTCTAGAAGAACATGTAGGGAAACATCTTCAATTTCTTGTTGCAAGCAGTAGTTATTTAAACAAACATCCAAAGCATGAGCAATGAAAGAACAAATTTATAAATGGGACCTCTTCAAATCTTTTGTTCTTCAAAAGACTTTGTCAGGAAGCAGATGTGGCTCAAGCAGTTGGGTGCCAGCCTATCACATGGGAGGTCCCAGGTTTGGTTCCCAGTGCCTCCTAAAGAAGACAAGCAAGACAGTGAGCTAACGCAACAAGATGATGCCACAATGAGACACATAAAAAGCCAGGACTGGAGGTGGCTCAAGTGATTAGGAGCCTCCATCTCATATGGGAGATCCCAGGTTCAGTTCCTAGTGCCTCCTAAAAAAAAAAAAAGAAGCCGAGCAGGCACAGAGAACACACAACAAGCAGACAGCAAGTGCAAACAACAAAGGGGAGGTGGGGAGAAAGGAAAAAATAAAATAAATCTTAAAAAAAAAAAAGACTGTCAAGAAAGTAAGAAGGCAGCCTACCTAATGAGAGAAAATATTTGGAAATGACATATCTGATACAGGTTTGACCCATGTTATATAAAGGGATCATACAACTAAATGATAAAAAGTCAAGCAAACCAATTAAAAATGGGCAAAAGACTTGAACAGACATATCTCCAAAGAGGAAATATGGCCAAAAAGCTATTAGGGAAATACCGATCAAAAATATAATGGGGAGGGGAGGCAGGGCAAGATGGCAGCAGAGTGAGGAGCTCCAAGAGTCAGCTCATCCTACAGGGCAGTTAGTAATCACCCAGGGCTATCTAAAGCACCTGTCTGGGGGGCCCAGGATACCAGAAGAATATCCTGCAACATCCTTGAAAGTATAGAAGGAGGAGACTGCCTATCTGCAGAGAAGATTTGTGAGTAGAACACTCCACGTCGCAGAGGCCGGTGCCCATCCTCCACTGGCAGCACAAGTCACTTTGGGAGCTATTCCGTGGCTGGAGTTGGAAGCTCCATTTCCCAAAAACGGGGGTTGGAAGAGACTGTTGGGCACTGACTTCAGCTACTTATTAGTAAATTGGCTGACGAAAATATAATCCTAAGAACAGCTTAAGTTTGAAACTGTCCAAGCTGGAAAGAAGCTGGTGGCCACCATTTCAACTCTGCCCCCAGCATGAGGTGAAGCAGGACGGATTGAAAATCACAGTGTTGGTAGGAACCAGCTTCTTTCCATGCAAATCAGATTGCAACTCTAGCCTAAACCTCAGCTCCCCTCCAGCAGGGAGGAAGCTGGGGGAACCTGCACCAGCCTCTGCAGGTAACTGCAGGCCATGCCAAGGAGGCCTGTGCCCATGCTACTCTAGCAGCACAAGTGCCTCAGGATCTATTCCATGGCTGGAGTTGGAAGCTCCATTTCCCATAAAGGGGGAAGGAAGAGACTGTTGGGCACCAACTTCAGCTACTGATTAGTGAATTCGTCTGGCTAAAGCCTAATCCTAAAGAACAGTTAAAGTTTGAACCTGTCCAAGTATGAAAAAGGCTAGTAGCCACCATTTTAACTCTGCCCCTAGCATGAGGGGAAGCAAAGTTGACTGAAAATCACAGTGAAGTTGGAGACTGCTTTCTTTCCACCAAGATCAGATTTTAGCCCAAGCCTGGCTCCAGCCCCACTTTGGGCAAGGAGGAAGCTGGGGGGACCTGCACCAGCCTCTCGTGGGTAGTGGGTGCTTTCTGTGGGTGCTTTCGGCCAGGACAGACTGAATAGTTGGACACCTGGGGCTCCATCCCTGCACCCCAATAGTATAGGAGAGGAGCTGTGTTTCCTCAGCCTCTCCAGGCAACTGCAGGCACTTTCAGCCCACATGAACTCATTTGTTGAGTGCCTTCTATTCAATCTCTACCTCTGCCCCTGCCCCATAGGATAGGCGGGAGCTGGTGTTTCCTCAGCCTCTCAGGGCAACTGCAGGCACTTTTAGCCTGCACAAACTCAACTGTTGGGAACCTGTGGCTCTACCCCAATCCCCAATAGGACAAGAGAGGTACTGTGCTTCCCCAGCCTTTCTGGGTAACTGCAGGTACTTTTGGCTCACCTGACTGAATAGCTTCATCCCAGCCCCCAAGTAGGATAAGCAGGGAGTTGGGATTCCTCAGCCTTTCCAGACATTGGCAGGCACTTTTAGCCTGCATGGACTAAACTATTGGGTGACTGTGGATCCATCCCCACCACCCAATAAGATAGGAGGGGGCTGGTGATTCCTCAGCCTCTCTGGGCAATGACAGGTGCTTTGAGCCTATACGGACTCAATTGTTGGGCATCAGTGGTTCCATTCCCAACCCCTAAAGAGCAGAGGGGACAGTACTCCCTCAGTCTCTCAGGGCAACTGTAGGTGTATTCAGCCTACATGGATTAGATTTTTGGGCACTCCAAAGGGGTCATCCCCACCCGTGGCAGGGAGTGGGGCTAAGCTATGTCAATCTACCTGGGCGACTGTGGTCATTTTGGACCCACATGGCATAGATTGGTGCTCACACCTGCAGCTCCCTCCCCACTCCAGGCAGGGGAGGAAGGGATATGAAGTTTCATCTGTCTCTCCGGGCAACTACAGACAGTTTTATCCTGCACAATTTGGATTATTACACATGGCTGCCACTCTGTCCCTCCTCCTGGCAGAGGGAAAAGGTGGGAAAAGCCTCATCAATTCCTGGGGCAACACAGGCAGCTTCAGCCTCCACAGCTTACAGCACCAACAACATCCTCAGCTCCTACTACACAACCAGCAAAGAAGAAAAGGCAAGAAAGCCCTAACTAAAGAGAGAATAAATACATCTAGTAAACCAGATGTCAAGACACCAACAAAAAATTACAATCCACACCAAAAAACAAGAAGATATGGCCCAGTTAAAGAAACACGATAAGCCTCCATATGACATAAAGGAGTTGAGAAAACTAATCATAGATGTTCAAACAAATCTCCTTAATAAATTCAATGAGATAGCTAAAGAGATTATGTATATTAGGACACTGGGTGAGCACAAAGAAGAATTTGAAAGCATACACAGAAAAATAGAAGATCTTATGGGAATGAAAGGCTCAATAAGTGAAATTTAAAATACACCAGAAGCATATAATAGAGATTTGAGGAGGCAGAAGAAAGAAACGGTGAGCTTGAAGACATGATCTCCTAAAGAAAACATACTAAAGAACAGATGAACAACAACAAAATAATAATGGAAAAAATTGAACATGGTCTCAGGGAACTAAATGACAGCAAGAGACATGTAAACATATGTGTCATGGGTGTTCCAGAAGAAGAGAAGGGGAAAGGGGGCAGAAGGAATATTTGAAGAAATAATGGTAGAAAATGTCCCAACCCTATTGAAGGACATGGATATCCATGTCCAAGAAGCACAACGTACTCCCATCCGAATAAATGTGAATAGTCCAACTCCAAGACATACTAATCAGAATGTCAAATGCCAAAGACAGAATTCTGAGAGCAGCAAGAGAAAAGCAATGCATAATATATAAGGGATATCCAATAAGATTACGTGCCAATTTCTTATCAGAAACCATGGAGGCAAGAAGGCAGTGGTATAATATATTTAAAATATTGCAAGAGAAAAACTATTAGCCAAGAATCTTATATCTGGCAAGGTTGTCTTTCAAAAATGAGGGCGTTTAGAATATTCACAAATAAATAGAAACTGAGAGTGTTTATAACAAAAAAACTGGCTTTGCAGGTCTAAAGAGAGTGTGACAGCCTGAAAGGAAAAGGCAGGCGAAAGAGTCTTGGAAGAGAAATGAAGATTGTATCATCAACAGTAACAAAAAGTGTCAAAAGAGTGGTGAATATAAAATATGACAGATAAAACCCAAAGGTCAAAAAGGGCAAAATAAGAACTGCCTTTACAGTAATACATTGAATGTTAATGGACTAAACTCCCCAATCAAAAGACACAGACTGGCAGAATGGATAAGAAAATATGAGCAATCTATATGCTGTCTATGATAGAATCACCTTAGACCCAAGGATACCAATAGATTGAAAGTGAAAGGTTGGAAAAACATATTCCATGCATGCGATAGCAACAACAACAACAAAAAAAGTTGGAGTAGTTATACTTATATTGGATGAAATAGACTGTAAAAGCAAAACCATTATTAGAGACAAGGAAGGACATTATATATTTTAAAAAGGGGCAATTCACCAGGAAGAAATAACAATCATAAATGCACCTAACCAGGATGCCCCAAGGTAAATGAGGCAAACACTGGCAAATCTGAAGGCAGAAGTAGATATCTCTACAATAATATTGCAAATTTCAGTACACAACTTTCAGCATTGGATAGAACATGTGGGCAGAGGATCAATAAGAAAGCTTGAATAATATGATAAATGGACTAAACCTAATAGACATATACAGAACATTGCACCCCAAAACAGCAGTATATACATTCTTTTCAAGTGCTCATGGATCTTTCTCCAGGATAAACTATATGTTGGGTCACAAAGTAGATCTCAATAAATTCAACAAGATGGAAATTATACAAAACACCTTCTCTGATCATAATTGAATAAAGCTGGAAATCAACAACAGGCAGGAAAAGGGAAAATTCACAAATATATGGAGATTAAACAACATACTCTTAAATAATCAGTGGGTCAAAGAAGAAATTTTGAGAGAAATCAATAAATATCTTAAGATGAATGAAAACAGGAACACAACATATCAGAACCTATGGGATGCAGCAAAGGCAGTGCTGAGAAGGAAACTTATAGCCCTCAAAACTTACATTAAAAAAGAAAAAAGGGCTAAAAACAATGACCTAACTACACAGCTGGAGTATCTAGAAAAAGAACGGTACACTATGCCCAAAGCAAACAGAAGGAATGAAATAACAAAGATCAGAGCAGAAATAAATGAAATTGAGAACAAAAAAAGGCACAATAGAATTGACAAAACCGAAAGTTGGTTCCTCAAGAAGATTAACAAAATCTACAAACCCTTAGCTAGACTGACAAAGAAAAAAAGAAAGAAGATACAAATAAATGAAATCAGAAGTGAAATTGGGGATATTACTGACCCCACAGAAATAAAAGAGATCACATGAAGATATTATGAACAACTGTATGCCAAAAAACTAGACAATGTAGACAAAATGGAAAAATTCTAGGAATGTAGGAACAACCCACACTGACCCTAGAAGAAATAGAAGACCTCTACAAACCAATCACTAGTAAAGAGAATGAAACAGTCATAAAACAACCCCCCAAAATGAAAAGCCCAGAACCAGATGGTTTCACAGGTGAGTTCTACCAAGCATTCAAAGCTTACTCAAACTCTTCCAAAAAATTGAACATGAAGGAACACTACCAAACTTATTCTATGAAGCCAATATCACCCTAATACTAAAGCCAGATAAAGATATTATGAAAAAAGGCAATTACAGACCCATTTCTCTAATTAATACAGATGCAAAAGTCCTCACAAAAATACTTGCTAATTGAATTATTTATCATGATCAAGTGGGTTTTATACCAGACATGCAAGAGTGGCTCAGAATATGATCCAATCAACTGACACAGAAAAGGCATTTGACAAAATACAGCATCTTTTCTTGATAAAAATAATACAAAAGTTAGGAATTGAAGGAAACTTTCTCAATGTGATAAAGGCCATATATGAAAAACCCACAGCTAATGGTGAAAGACAGAAAGCTTTCCCACTGAAATCAGGAACAAGACAAGGATGCCCACTGTTACCACTGTTTTTCAAAATAATGCTAGAGGTTCTGGTTAGAGCAATCAGGCAAGAAAAAGAAATAAAAGACATCCAAATTGGAAAGGAAGAAATAAAACTTTCACTATTCACAGATGATATGATCCTATCTCTAGAAAGAACTGAAAAATCTACAACTGAACTGCTAGAGCTATAAGCAATTTCAGTAGCATGTCAGTATACACAAAAATCAGTGGTGTTTCTATACAATCTTTTTTTTTTTTTTTACCGGGAGGTCCCAGGGATCGAACCCAGGACCCTCCATATGGGAGACGGATGCCCAACCATTTGAACCACAGCCACCCCCCTCTATACAATCTTAATGTGCAATCTGAAGAGGAAGTCAGGGAAAAATTACATTTATAATAGCAATTAAAAGAATCAAATATTTAAGAATAAAATTAACCAAGGATGTAAATCACTTGTATTCAGACACCTACAATGCATTGTTAAAAGAAATTTAAAAAA
Organism: Tolypeutes matacus; assembly: GCA_026826555.1. Lineage (NCBI taxonomy): Eukaryota > Metazoa > Chordata > Mammalia > Cingulata > Chlamyphoridae > Tolypeutes > Tolypeutes matacus. The sequence continues at coordinate 5,962,532 of JAKSZT010054226.1, forward strand.
GACCTAAATAATTGGAATAATATTCCATGCTCATAGATTGGAAAACTAAATATCATTAAGATGTCAGTTCTACACAAATGGATATACAGATTCAATGCAATCCCAATATAAATTCCACCAGCATTTTTTAAACAAATGGAACACAACTATCAAATTTATTTGGAAGGGTAAGGGGCCCCGAATAGCCAGGAACATCTTGAAAAGGAAAAGCAAAATTGGAGGACTCTCACTTCCAGACTTTAAATCATATTACCTACCTACAGTGGAAAAAGCAACATGGTATTGGCATAAAGATAGACATATAGACTAACTATACTGGTAGTTCAAAAACACACCCACACATCTATGGTCAAGTGATTTTTGACAAGCCTGTTAACCCACCTGGCTAGGACAGAACAATCTGTTCAACAAATGGTGCTGGAGAACTGGAAATCCTTAGCTAAAAACAAGAAAGAAGGCACCTATCTCACACCTTATATAAAAATTAACTCAAAAGTGCTTTTATTTTCATGTAGCAATAAAATTATTCTAAAAATTTAAAATTCAAAAAATGAACCAAAGACCTAAATATAAAAGCAAGAACCATAAAGCTTCCAGAAGAAAATGTAGGAAAACATCTTCAAGACCTGGTAGTAGGTGGTGCATTCTTAAACCTTACACTGAAAGCACGAGCAACAAAAACATGGATAAATGGGACCTCCTTAAACTTAAACACTTTTGTGATTCAAAGAACTTCATCAAGAAGGTGAAAAGGCAGCCCATTCAATGGGAGAAAATATTTGGAAACCACATATCTGATAAGGGTTTGATTTCCATTCTATATAAAGAGATCATACAACTCAACAATAAAAGAGCAAGCAATTCAATTTAAAAATGGGCAAAAGATTTAAATAGACATTTTTCCAAAAAGGAAATACAAATGGCCAAAAAGCACATGAAAAAAATGTTCCCTATCACTAGCTATTAGGGAAATGCAAATCAAAACGATAATGAGAGATCATCTCACACCTCATAGAATAGCCATTACTTAAAAAACAAACAAACAAACAAACAAAAAAAAAAAAAAAACAGGAAACAATAAGTGCTGGAGAAGATGTGGAAAAAACAATAAGTGCTGGAGAAGATGTGGAAAAACAGGAACACTCCTTCACTGCTGGTGAGATTGTAAAATGGTGCAGCCTCTGTGGAAGACAGTTTGGCGGTTCCTCGGAAAGCTAAATACAGAATTGCCATATGATCCATCAATTCCTCTATTAGGAATATATCCAGAACTAAAAACTGTGACACGAATAGACATCTGCACACCAACGTTCACAATGGCATTATTCACAATTGCCAAAAGATGGAAACAATACAAGTGTCCATCAACCAATGAATGGATAAAAAAAATGTGGTATATACATGTGATGGAATACTATGCTGCAGGAAGAAGAAATGAAATTGGGACATATATGATAACATGGATGAATCTTGAAGACATTATACTAAGTGAAGTAAGCCAGGCACAAAAGGACAAATAGTGCATGGTCTCATTAATATGAACTAAATACAAAGAACAAACACCTTTTCCGCCCGCCCTCCCCCCCAGCGCCGCTTGGGCCGCTCCATGCTCACTCCGCGCTCGGGCTCCTGCCACGCCGCAGCCGCTGCCGCCTCCCTCCAGCCGCCATCATGATCATCTACCCGGACCTCATCAGCCATGATGAGGTGTTCTCCTACATTTACAAGATTCGGGAGATCGCGGACCGGCTGTGCTTGGAGGTGGAAGGGAAGATGGTCAGCAGGACAGAGGGTGGCATTGATGACTCGCTCATTGGTGGCCTTCCGCTGAAGGCCCCGAGGATGAAGGTACCGAAAGCACAGTCATCACTGGTGCAGATATTGTCATGAACCATCAGTTGCAGGAAACCAGTTTCACAAAAGAAGCTTACAAGAAGTACATCAAAGATTACATGAAATCAATCAAAGGCAAACTTGAAGAACAGAGACCAGAAAGAGTAAAATCTTTTATGACAGGGGCTGCAGAACAAATCAAGCACATCCTTGCTAATTTCAACAACTATCAGTTCTTTGTTGGTGAAAACATGAATCCAGACGGGATGGTTGCTCTCCTGGACTACCATGAGGATGGTGTGACCCCATATATGATTTTCTTTAAGGATGGTTTAGAAATGGAGAAATGTTAACAAATTTGGCAATTGCTTTGGATCTATCACCTGTCGTCATAACTGGCTGCTGCTTTTCATCCACACCACACCAGGACTTAGACAGATGGACTGATACCATCTTGAACTCATTTATTTTGATCCTGATTTATTTGGAGCAGAGGCATTGTTTTTAAGAAAAACATGTCATGTAGGTTGTCTAAAAATAAAAATGCATTTAAACTCAAAAAAAAAAAAAAAGAAGAAGAAGAACAAACACAAGGAGTTAAAACCTAGAGTATATGTTATTAGGAGATCAGAGGAAGGCTGAGAAGAACTACTGATGCTTAATGTATGTAGAAGTTTTGATTTACTTGACTGTGAAAATGTAGAAATGGATAGATTTGATGGTAACACATTATAATGAATAGTAGCTGGTTTATAAATGGGATTGTGGCTGAAAAGCGTAGTCTAGGGATGTAAATGTCAGTTGAAAGAAAGCTAGAGAATAATCTAGGGACTGAATAACACAGAGAACCTAGAGATAGATGAGAACTGTGGTGGATGGTACAGATGCAAGACTGTCCTTCTGTGAGCTAGAGTGGATGCAGTCATACTGCAGGGTGGTGGGAATGTGGAGAAGCATGGGAAAAATACAACTGGTGTGACCGATGGACTGTGGTTAACCACAATACTATAATATTCTTGCATCAATGCCAAAGATGTACTGTGCTGATAATGGGGAGGAAGTATGGAAAAATCGTGCCAAATAAATGCACACTATGAACCATGGTTAGTGGAAATAGTCTGATGGTATTATCTCATAATCTGTAACAAATATTCCCATGGTGTGGTGTGTTGGTGAAGGGGTGTTGTATGGGAATTCTACACATGTGCATGATTGTTTTGTAAGTTCATAACCTCTGTAATAAAAAATATATTTTAAAAAACACACCAAATGTAGGTATAGGGACTGGGGATTGAATCTAGGACCTCGTATGTGGGAAGCTGGTGCTCAACCACTGAGCCACATCAGCTTCCCTGAATTGGTTTTATCATTTGTTTTACTTGTTTGTTTTTGTTTTATCAAGAGGCACCGGGAACCGAACCCAGGACCCCAAGAAAACAATTGAAAGAATACAAAAGAAAAAGTTGGTTTTTTGAAAAATCAATAAAATTGACAAGGCTTTAGCTTGACTGACAAAGAAAAACAGACAAAAGACTCAAGTAAAATCAGAGAGGAAAATGGTGATCTCACTAGTGGCTATAAAGAAACTTTTAAAAATTTTATGAGAATACTATGAAACAATTGTTCACCAACAAATTAGATGATCTAGAAGAAATGTAAAAATTCCTAGAAATACACCAATTACCTAAATTGACTCAAGAAGTAAGAGAAAACCTCAAAAAATGCATAACAAGTACAGAGTCTGACTCAATAATCAAAAATCTTCCATTAAAGAAAAGTCTAGGACCAGACGGCTTCACTGCGAATTTTACCAAACATATGAAGAAGAATTAACAAACACCAGTTCTTCTCAAACTCTTTCAAAGAATTCAAGAGGAAAGAACATTTTTTAATTCATTCAATGAATGCAACATCATTTTGGTGCCAAATCCTGGTAAAGACATCAGAAGTAGAGAAAATTATAGGTTACTTTCCTTTATGAAAATAGATGCAAAATCCTTAACAAAATATCTGCAAACTGATCACAACAGCATAAAGAATTATATAGTATGACCAAGTGGGATTTATCCCAGGAATGCAAGGATGATTCAACATATGAAGCTCAATCAATGTAATACACTACACAAATAAAATGAAGATAATAATATATTATTATCTCAATATATGAGAAAAGGGCATTTAACAAAATCCATCACACCTTCTCAATTAAAACACTCAGAAAAGTAAGAAAACATGGGAACTTACTCTACATGATGAAGGCCTTTTATGAAAAACTCACAGCTAATATCATACTCAATGGTGAAAGACCAAAAGCTTTTCCTTAAGATCAGAAAAAAAGATAAGGATGCCTGCTTTCCCCACTGCTATATAATATTGTGCTAGATGTTCTAGCTGGAGCAACCAGGAAAGAAAATAAAATAAAAGGCATCCAAATTGGAAAGGAAGAAGTAAAAACTACCTCTAACTGATCTTATATATAGAAAATCCAAAATAATCCACAAGAAAATTAATTGAAATAAACAATTTCATCAAAGTTTCAGGCAACACTCAAAATTAATTGGGCTCCTATACACTAGAAATGAACAATCCAAAGAAGAATTTAAGAAAACAATTACATTTACAATACCATCTGTATTAGTCAGCCAAAGGGGTGCTGATGTGAAATACCAAAAATGGATTGGTCTTTATAAAGGGTATTTATTTGGGGTATAAGTCCACAGATACCAGGCCATAAAGCATTAGGTTTCTTCTCTCACCCAAGTCCATTGCCATGTGTTAGAGCAAGACAGCTGCCGACGTTTGACAGTGTTCAGGCTTCTTGGGTTCTTCCCGGGGCTGCGTTTCTCTCCGGGCTTAGCTCCTCTGGTTTCTCCAAAAGGTCAGCTGTAGACTATCAGGCGAATGGCTCACTTCTCTTCTCCTGGGGCCTTCTCTCCAACATCAAAACTCCAACATCAAAACTGCTTTTCAAAAACTGCTGCAGCTCTGTTCTTTCTGATGCCTATTATATTTTCTTCCCCCACCCACCAAGGGGTGGGGCTCAACACCCTACTGATGTGGCCCAGTCAACGCCCTAATCATAACTTAATCATGCCCAGATTAACAGATCAGTTTACAAGCATGATCCAATTATATTTTTGGAACTCATAATTACATTAAATTACCCAACGGCTACACCATCTAAAAAATAAAATATCTAAGAATAAATTTAACCAAGGATATAAAAGACTTGTACAACAAAACCACAAAACACTGCTGAAAGAAATTAAGGAATACTTAAATAAATGGCAAGACATCCCATAATCATGGATGGGAAAATTTATTACTGTTAAGATGATCAATATTACACAAAAACAATATACAAACACAATGCAATACCTATCAAAATTCCAGCAGTATTACTTTCAGAAATGGAAAAACCAATCTTCAAAGTATGTGGAACTATAAGTGTCCCCAGATAGCCAAAAATTTTTGAAAAAGAATGAAAATTTGGAGGAGACACACTTCCTGAAATCAAATTGCACTACCAATCTACAGTAATCAAAACAGTGTGGTAATGGCATGAAGATAAACAAATAGATCAATAGAATAGAATTGAATGTCTAGAAATAGACCCACACATCTATGCCACTTGATTTTTTTTTTTTTAAGGAGGTACCAGAGATTGAACCCAGGACCTCATACCTGGGAATAATGCGCTCAACCACTTGAGCTACATCTGCTCCCTGGACACTTGATTTTTGACAAGAGTGCTAAGTAGATGCAGTGGAGAAAGAGTAGTCTCATCAACAAATGGTGCTGGGAAAACTTAATATCCACATGCAGAAGAAAACAGACCCTTCTCACACCATATACAAACATGAACTAAAAATATATCAAGTAGGAAGCCACTGTGGCTCAATTGGTTGGGCTCCCATTTACCATATGGGAGGCCCAGGTTCAATTCCCCGGGCCTCCTGGTGAAGGCAAGCCGACCTGCGCAGCGCGGTGAGCTGACGGCCCGCGCGGTGCAGTGAGCGAGCTGGCACAACAAGATGACCCAACAAAGGGAGACAAGCAGAACACAGAAAAATGCACAGCAAATGGACACAATGAGCACAAGCAGCAAGGGGGGATAAATAAATAAATCTTTAAAAAATGTATCAAGGACATAAAAAGAGTTAAAACTATAAAACTCTTAGAAGATAACAGAAGGGCAAACTTCTGAGACACAGCGATGGATTCTTAAATATGGCACCAAAATCAGGAGCAACAAAAGAAACAGTAGAAAATTTGATTTCATCAAAACTAAAAACTATTCTGCATTGACGGAAATATCAAGAGAGTGAAAACCTAAGGAATGGGAGAAGGCTGCACTTCTCCTCCAGAAACTGCAGGAAAGTAGGCAGGTCTACCTGGCAGAAGGGAAGCCGTGGGACTGCAGGGGCAATCAGAGAAGGCAGCTGGGGGGCGGGGGGGGATCCAGTTGGCTGGGGGACAGGGAAGCCATGGGAGATAGGGCAGGCAAGCCAGCACCCAGCTGGCTCGGAGGGAGAGGGAAGCCGGGGAAGTGATTTGGCTGGAATCTCAGCCGGCTCTGACAGTGAGGAAAGCCACCAGGCAACCAGGGGTGCATCCTGGTGCCCAGCAGGATCCAAGGTGGGGAAGCTGTGGGGCAAACAGGTGTGGGATCAGTGGGGAGGGGAGATAGGGCCAATGGACCAGATGTCAGCTGGTTCCCAGGAAAAAGAGAGACGCCAGCCAGTGCTGAAGTAGCTTCAGGGAAGGGAAGTGGGAGCTGATCAGACAGGCTGTCATACCCTCCCACCCTAAGACAGAGAAGAACTGGGTCTGTGAGGGGCAGGGAGCTGACAAGCACCCAACTGCCGGGTGAGCGGGGAGCTGGAAGAGGCAGCTGGAGAATTGTCAGGCGCCCAACCAGTCCAGAAAAGAAGGGAGCAGGGAGTGGTCCAGCAGGTTGTCAGGCACGAGCTGACTCCATTGGGGAGGGGGGGGCGGGAAGCTGCAGGACAAGTAGCCTTGTGACAGGTATCTTAGACTGAGATATTTTTTTAGGTTTTTTGTTTTTTGTTTTTAATTCTTTTTTCTTTATTTTTTTTCTCTACATCTGGGTACCTAGGGTGGGCCGCAGGGTGATTGGTGAGCTCTGGCAGCCTGAGATGATTGTTGGTAGCCTGAGAGGAAGGCATGTGTTTTCAGGGCTTTTTTTCCTTTTTTTTTTTTGTTTTTTTTTTTTTTTTTTTTTTTTCCTTTTTCCTCCTTATTTCCTTTATTTATTTTCTTTCTTTCTTTTTTCCCTCTTCCTTTTCTTTTCCTCCACCATTTTTATTGCTATTCCTTTTTATTTATTTTTTTATGATTTTTACTCCTATTACTTATTTTTTTTCCTGGCTCTTTTTACACCTTTTAAAAATTACTATTATTCTTTTTCTCTTCTTTCTTTCCTTTTTTATAGACTTAATATTTTTTCGGGGGAACACAGAAAATTACAAGGATATAGAATAAGTGGAACCGAGTGTCTAAGAGGACTCTTAACACAAAACAAAATTAAATAAAACCCTAGACTAGAAATAGAAACTAACCAACTGAATAAGCCCATCAAGATAAGCAGATGCTGTACTAGTCAGGGTTCTCTAGGGAAACAGAATGGACAGGAGATATCTGTAAATAGTATGAGATTTTATAAAATTGTCTCATGCAACTGTGGGGATGCACAAGACCAAATTCTGCAGGGCACTCTGCAAACCAGGGACACCAATGAAGGTCTTTGATGCGTTCCCAGGAGACACTGGCTCTCTGATGTAGAGATGGGGATTCTCCTTCTGAATGCTGAAATCACTTCCGCCTTTAAGGCTTTCAACTGATTGGATGAAATGTCACTCATTGTTGGTGGCAATCCCCTTAGTTGATTGTAAATGTAATCAGCCATCTATACAATCAACTCATTTATGATTAAAGTCCATGAAATGCCCTTTTATTACAATTATCCCAGGGCTTGCTTGACCAGACACCAATGTATTACCTGGCCAAGGTGACACATTAGCTTAACCATAGAGTACACCCCTTGTCAACTTGGCAGCCATACACATCACCTTAAACCATAGTTAGTCTCTAAATAAAAACAACAGATATATATATATTCATTCATTCAACTGTCCTGCGTACAACCAGAAATGCACTAATTCCCTCCAGAATAGGGTGCAAGTCCTTGGGTAATATTCACTCTTGAACTTGACATCCTTAAATACTAAAACATGAAACTAATACAACTTATGTCATACGATAAAGGAAAAAGTTGAGGAAGAACACAGATATATTCATTTTATGTACATATACAGACATACTCATAACAAAACAAGGAAGAAATATTTATGACTATTACAGTCCTCATTTCTGTAACTGGTCACATGGCCAAAGTTCATATTTATCACTACCTTCATCTACTACCCATTCCATGTTCCCTTTACCCTCAGCAAACACCTAAGCTGGCAGCTCAGGTCTCATGGTAACTTGGTGGCCCATGTTTAGGTGTTCAGTTTCTACTAAGGCCCAGTAGCAGGCCAAAAGCTGTTTCTCAAAAGGACAGTAGTTATCTGCTGAGGATAGCAGGGCTTTGCTCCAAAATCCTTAGGGTCTGCATTGTGATTCCCTTATAGGAGCCTGCCAAAGGCTCTATATGGCATCTCTATTTGCCACTGACACTTCCAGTACCATTGGATCTGCTGGTTCATATGGCCTAAGTGGCAGTGCAGCTTGCACAGCAGTCTGGACCTATTGCAGAGGCTCCTCTTGTTCTGGTCCCCACTCAAAACTAGCACCTTTTCTGATCACTTGGTAAATGAGTCAGAGTAGCACACCCAAATGAAGAATGTGTTGTCTCCAAAATTCAAAGAGACCAACTAAGCATTGTGCCTCTTTTTGGGTCATAGGAGGGACCAGATACAACAGCTTATCCTTCACTTTAGAAGGGATATTTCAACATGCCCCATACCACTGGACACCTAGAAATTTCACCAAGGTAGAATTTGCCTATATTATTGTTGGATTTATTTACCACCCTCTCTCATGCAAATGCCTTACCAATAAGTCTAGAGTAGTTGCTACTTCTTGTTCACTAGGTCCAATCAGCATAATATCATCAATATAATGAACCAGTGTCATGTCTTATGGGAGGGAGAGATGATCAAGTTCCCTGTAGACAATATTATGACATAGGGCTGGAGAATTGATATACCCCTGAGGCAGGACAGTGAAGGTATATTGCTGGCCTTGCCAGCTTTAAGCAGACTGTTTCTGCTGGTCCTTACTAATGGCAATTGAGAAAAAAGCATTTGCCAGATCAACAGCTGCATGCCAGGTACCAGGGGATGTGTTGATTTGCTCAAGCAATGATACCACTCTGGTATAGCAGCTGCGATTAGAGTCACCACCTGATTAAGTTTACAATAATCTACTGTCATCCTCTAAGATCCATCTGTTTTCTGCACAGGCCAAATAGGAGAGTTAAATGGGGATGTGGTAGGAATCACCACGCCTGCATCAGATCATTGATGGTGGCACTGATCTCTGCAATCCTTCCAGGAATCTGGTTTTGCTTTTGATTTAAAATTTTGCTAGGTAGGGGCAGTTCTAGTGGCTTCCACTTGGCCTTTCTTACCATAGTTGCCCTCACTCTGCAAGTCAGGGATCCAATGTGGGGATTCTGCCAGTTACTGAATATGTCTATTCCAATTACGCATTCTGGAACTGTGGAAATAACCACAGAATGGGTCCAGGGACCCACAAGACCCACTGTGAGATGGATCTGAGTTAAAATTCTATCAATCACCTGACCTCCATAAGTCCCTACTCTGACTGGTGGACCACCGTGACATTTTGGTTCTCCTGGAATTAATGTCACGTCTGAGCCAGTGTCTAATAATCCCCAAAATGTCTGATCATTTCCTTTTCCCCAATGTACAGTTACCCTGGTAAAAGGCCATAGGCCTCTTTGGGAACAGCTGGGAGGAAGGTTAACAGCATAAATTTTTGGCAGTGTAATAGCATCCTTCCCCAAATGGACCTGACCTTCCCCTCATTCAAGGGAGTTCTGGATCTCTAATCTGTATCAAGTCGGGAATTGATTAACTGTCTGTGATTCTCTGTTTCTGTGATTCAAGTTAGACTTTTGTTCACTCAACCTAGAACTCTTCTGCTTATGTAGATCAAGTAGGAATTTAGTAAACTACCTATCTATTTTACTTCTAGGAACCCCTTGATCTATTAGCCAACACCATAGCTATATGCAACTCAGACTCTTTTGATTGCTGCTTTGAGTCTGCCTTTCATTGTGGTAGCTACTCCCACCTTGTCTTTGGTGGTGCTACTTGGCTTCTACCAGCCCAAGATCCAAACATTCCTTATGGTGTTTAAGGATTCTAGTTCCATGACAGCAGTTCCCACAGTAATATCTGGACTACAGAGTAAAGAAACCACAGAGCTCTTCAGGGAAGATGGAGTTAGTCTTACAAATTTATGCCTCATAGTCCTGGTGAAAAGTATGTCCTCTGGACCTTCCTGGGTGGATGGGCAGGTCTTAAATGGTGACTCCATTCTAGCATTCCACTCTCTCTAAGCCTTTGGATTCCCTCATCTATAGTATACCAGGGTAAATTGGGTATCTCGACCTCAAGACATCCTAGGCTATCTTTTGGTTCATGTTTCAGCCAGCCACCCAAACAATCTGTTAGAGTCCTTTCTAACCCATCAAGCTACAGTGCTAAATCCAGAATCTCTGCTCAGTGGGCCCATATAAATACATTCAGCCTGATCCAACTTTATTTTCCTTCCACCCTTATCCCATACCCTTAATATCCATTCCCACACATATTCCCCTGATATCTGTCTGTATAAATTGGAAAACTCATGCAGTTCTTTTAGAGTACAGCATACCTCCTCATGGGTCACACTTTGTACTTCGCCTCTGGGGGCTTGTGATTTTAGTCTAGTTATAGGTCTCCAAGGGAAGAGGGGTGGAGGTGGGTAAAGAGAAGGATTAGAAATGTCTTGCAAGCTACTGACTTCAGGGCATTCCTTTGCATTTTTGTCTGATGAGACAGGATTACTCTCTTCTGCTGGGGGTTGGATGGCAGACTCCTCAAAGCAAGATGGGGGTTGGGTGATGATTTCTTCAAAGCAGGGAGGAAGTGTAGACTCCTTGGGACAGTCTTGAGATTGGGCAGTGCAGGCTTGAGTTTGGCTGGTACCTCAGGGCTGGGAGGAGTTCCAGATTCCCTGGGGCAGGCTCAAGGCTGGATGATACAAGCTTGACATTGCATTGTTTCCACAGGCAGACCATTACAGGTTTATCTGGCAAAGTCTCAGCAGAATTTAGGGTTTCAATGTCCCCACTGATATCATCATCAACCCGTCTCCATCAAAATCCTCAGGGTTTCACTCCTTTCCAATCGTTGTCCTCACTTTGACATCAGACACCCTTCAAGGTTGAGATTTTAGTTTCCATTGTAACTCTACTATTCATAAAATGAGACTCTGAGTCTGGTTTTTGAAAATGTCAAGTCTATGGCTGCACAAAACAAGATTTTCTTTCAGAGCATACATAGAAACTTTCACATCATTCATGTGCCCTTAAGTTCCACATTTGAAGCCTTTAGCTCATCCCTTTCTTTTATAACTGTATCCAGTGCATTTAGGAACAGCCAGCCAAAATCATTTTACCTTTTAACTCCACAAAAGTCTGTTAAGGTGTTAAAAACACTCACCCAGATCCTTGCCTCTTATAAGCATAGAATTAGTCATATCCAGTGGTGATATTTTGCATATATTTATTGTCAACTCACACCACGGACTGCCAGTGACCTCTTGATTATTGGAAAGAGAGACATTAGTGCCCTTGAATCTAATCAGAGTAGAGAGCCAATTGCAAAAATCACAGAACCAATTCAGAAATCCCATTTTTAAGATTCAGTATCTCAAGAACCAATCCTAGGACCAAGCTACATTAGTCAGGTTCTCTAGGCAAACAGATCTGACAGGAGATATCTGTAAGTAGTACGAGATTTTATAAAATTTTCTCATGTGACTGTGGGGATGCACAAGTCCAAATTCCACAAGGCAGGCTACAAACCAGGGGTTCCAATGAAGGTTTTTGATGAGTTTCCAGGAGACATTGGCTGTCTGATGTAGAGATGGGGCTTCTCTCTCTGAATGCTGAAATCACTTCCCCTTTTACAGCCTTTAACTGATTGGATGAGACATCACACATTATTGATGGCAATCTCCTTAGTTGATTGTAGATGTAATCAGCCATCTATGGAATCAACTCACTGATGATTAAAGTCCATGAAATGCCTTTGTATTACAATTATCCCAGTGCTTGCTTGACTACAACAGTGTGTTACCTAGCCAAGGTGACACATTAGCCTAATCATCACAGATGCCTAGACACCAGCAAAAAATTACAAGCCATACCAAGAAACAGGAAGACATGACCCAATCTAACGAACAAACTAAAAAGCAGAAGAAGATGCAGAAAATGGAACAAATAATCAAAGATGTCCAAACAAATATCATGAATCAACTTAATGAAGTTAAGAGGACATTGGGGGAAGCGGATGTGGCTCAAGTGATTGGGCTCCCATCTACCATATGGGAGGTCCAGGGTTTGATTCCTGGGACCTCCTGGTGAAAAGCAAGCTGGCCTATGTGGCAAACTGGCCCGAGTGGAGAGCTGGCCCATGTGGAGTGCTGGCCCACACAGGAGTGTTGACCCACACAGAGTGCTGGCCTGCATGGAGAACTGGCACAGCAAGATGACACAACAAAAAGAGACACAGAAGAGAGACAATGCAAGATGCAGTAGACCAGGGGGCTGAGGTGGCACAAGAGATTGAGCAGCCTCTCTCCAATCTGGAAGGTCCTGGGATGGGTTCCCAGTGCCGCCTGAAGAGAAGACAAGCAGACACAGAAGACACACAGAGTGGATGGCAAATGCAAAACAATGGCGGGGGCGGGGAGAAATAAATAAATAAATCTTAAAAAAAAAAAAAAAGCAGACACTGGGGAAACATACTGAAGAGATCATAAATGTACATAAAAAGATAACAGATATGATGGTGCTGAAATGCACAATGCAAGACACTTAAAAATACACTGGAAGCACATAATAGGCAGAGGAAAGAATTAGTGATGTTGAAGATAAAACATCTGAAATTGCACAGATAGTAGAACAAAGAGATTTTTAAAAATAGAAAAAATTCATCAGGGAATTGAATGACAACACAAAACGCACAAACATACACATTATAGGCATCCCAGAGGAAGAAGAGAAGTGAGAGGGGGCAGAAGGAGTGTTGAAAGAAATAACAGCTGAATACTTCCCAATCTTATGAGGAATATGGATGTACAAGTCCAGGAAGCGCAGCACATTCCAAACAGTATAAATTCTGACAGCCCTACCTTGAGACACATACTAATCAGATTGCCAAACGCTCAAGACAGAGAATTATGAAAGCAGCAAGATCCATCACATATAAGGGAAACTCTATAAGATTAGGTGCTGATTTATCATCTGAAACCACGGAGGTGAGAAGGCAGTGGTAAGACATAGTTAAGGTGCTAAAAGAGAAAAAAAAAACAACTGCCAGCCAAGAATTCTGTATCCAGCAAAGTGGGCATTTAAAAAAATGAGAGAGAGTTCAAAATATTCACAGATAAACAGAAATTAAGAAAGTTTGCCAACAAGAGTCCTACTATTCAAGAAATATTAAAGAGATTTCTGCAGGTTGAAAGGAAAAAACAGGAGAGGGTTGGAGGAGAGTCAAGAAAGGAAGATTATTAGTGAGAGTAACTAAAAGAATAAAAAGAGAAGTAAAAATAAAATATAACTTATAAGAACCTATAGAAAAAATGGCTAATGTAAGTACTGCCTTGACAGTAATAACATTGAATGTTAATGGGTTAAACTCTCCAAACAAAAGACACAGATTGGCAGAATGGATAAGGAAATATGACCTATCTATATGCTGTCTATAAGAAACTCACCTTAGACACAGGGATGCAAGAAGGTTTCAGGTGAAAGGTTGGAAAACGATTCTACATGCAAACAATAACCAAAAAAGGGCAGGAGTATCTATACTAATATCAGACAAAATAGACTTTAAAAGTAATACTATTATAAGAGACAAAGAAGAACACTATATATTAATAAAAGGGTAATCTATCAAGAAGAAAGAACTATCATAAATATTTACGGACCTAACCAGGGTGCCCCCAAAATACATGAGGCAAACACTGGAAAAACTAAGTGGAGAAATAGATGCCTCTACAGTTATAGTGGGGAACTTTAATACAAAATTATTGCCATTTGACAAAACATCTCAACAGAAGGTTAGTAAAGAAACAGAGATCTTGAATAATACATTAAAGGAAATAGACCTACTAGACATATACAGAACATTACACACAAATACAGCAGGATATACATTCTTCTCAAGCACACATGGATCATTCTCCAGGATAGACCACAAGCTAGGCCACAGAACAACTCTCAATAAATTCAGAAAGATTGAAATTATACAAAGTATTTTCTCTGACCACATTGGAATGAAGCTGGAAATTAATATGGGGCAGAGAACCAGAATAGGTACAAACGTATGGAAATTAATCAGTGGATCAAGGAGGAAATTGCAAAAGAAATCAGTAACTCTCTCAAAATGAATGAAAAATGAGAACCAACATATCAAAACTTGTGGGATACAGCTAAAGAAGTGCAGAAAAGGAAATTTATAGCCATAAATGCCTATATTACAAAAGAAGAGAACAACCAGCAAGATGGCAGCAGTGTAAGGAGCTCCTAGAGTCAGCTGGTGCTACCGGGGAGTTAGTAATCACCCAGCGCTATCTAAAACTCCTGTTTGGGGGCTCTAGGAGACCAGAGGAGCATCCTGCAACATCCTTGAAAGAATGGAAGGAGGAGACTACCCCTCTGCAGAAAAGATTCATAAGTAGAAGACTGCACGCTCTGGAGGCTAGTGCCCATCCTCCACTAGCAGCACAAGCCACCTGGGGAACTATTCTGTGGCTGGATTTGGAAACTCCACTTCCAAAAAACAGGGGAAGAAGAGGTGATTGGGCACCAACCTCAGCTACTGATTAGTAAATTCGGCTGGCTAAAGTATAACCTTAAGAACAGCTAAAGTTTGAACCTGTCTAAGTCAGAAAGAGGCCAGGAGCTGCCATTTTGACTCAGTCCCTAGCATGAGAAGAAGACGGGCTGATTGAAAATCACAATGATGGTAGGAACCGGCTTCTTTCACCCAGATTGGCCTGCAGCCCTAGCCTAGGCTTCAGTCCCACCACTAGCAGGGAGGAAGCTGGCAGGCTCTGCACCAGCCTCTCCGGGTAACTGCAGGAACATTCAGCAGGCACAGATTAGATAGTCAGAAGTCTACTGGGGCAACTGCAGGCGTTTTGGACCTGCACAGCATAGATTGCTACCCACACCTGCAGCTCCATCCCCATCCTAGGCAGGGGAGAAAGGGGCTTGAAGCTTTATCAGTCTCTCTAGGAAACTACAGTCTAGGCCTGCATGACTTGGATTATTACACATGGCTGTGGCTCTGTCCCTATTCCTGACAAAGGAGAAAGTTGGGAGAAGCTTCATCGGTCTCTGGGGCAATGATGGCAGCTTGAGCCTCCACAGCTTACAGCACCACCTACATCCTTGGCTCCTACTACACAAACAGCAAGGGAAAAAGGGCAAGAAAGCCCTAAACTAAAGAGAGAAACTGCACCCAGAATAAATACATCTAGTAAGTCAGATGCCAAGACACCAGCAAAAAATTACAATCCACACCAAGAAACAGGAAGATATGGCCCAGTTAAAGGAACAAGATAAGCCTCCAGATGACATAAAGGAGTTGAGATAGCTAATCATAGATGTTCAAACAAAACTCCTTAATAAAGTCAATAAGATGGCTAAAGAGTTTAAGGTTACTAAGAAGACATTGGATGAGCAAAAAGAAGAATTTGAAAGCATACATAGAAAAACAGCAGATCTTATGGGAATGAAAGGTGCAATAAATGAAATTAAAAATACACTGCAATCATATAATAGCAGATGTGAGGAGGCAGAAGAAAGGATCGGTGAGCTTGAAGAAATGGCCTCTGAAAGCAAACATACAAAAGAACAGATGGAGAAAAGAATGGGAAAAAAATGAACAAGGTCTCAGGGAACTAAACAGCAAGAGATGTGTAAACATACATGTCATGGGTGTCCCAGAAGGAGAAGTGAAGGGAAAAGCGGCAGAAGGAATATTTGAAGAAATAATGGTAGAAAATTTCCCAACCCTATTGAAGGACATGGATATCCATGTCCAAGAAGCACAACATACTCCCATCTGAATAAATCTGAATAGACCAACTCCGAGACATACTAATCAGAATGTCAAATGCCAAAGACAAAGAGAGAATTCTGAGAGCAGCAAGAGAAAAGCAATGCATAACATATAAGGGATACCCAATAAGATTAAGTGCCGATTTCTCATCAGAAACCATGGAGACAAGAAGACAGTGGTATGATACATTTAAGATACTGCAAGAGAAAAACTTCCAGCCAAGAATCTTATAACCAGCAAGATTGTCTTTCAAAAATGAGGGCAAGTTTAGAATATTCACAGATAAACAGAAACTGAGAGAGTTTATAACAAAAAGACCAGCTTTGCAGGAAATACTAAAGGGTGTGCTACAGCCTGAGAAGAAAAGACAGGAGAGAGAAAGGCTTGGAAGAGAGTCTAGAAATGAAGTTTATATCAGTAAAAGTAACTAAAATTGTCAAAAGAGTGGTGAAAATAAAATATGACAGATAAAACCCAAATTATTAGGAATAAACTAACCAATGATGTAAAGCACTTGTATTCAGAAAACTACAACTCATTGTTAAAAGAAATAAAAAAAGTCCTAAATAATTGGAAGAATATTCCATGCGCACGGATTGGAAAACTAAATATCATTAAGATGGCAATTCTACTCAAATTGATACACAGATTCAATGCAATCCCGATAAAAATTCCACCAGAATTTTTAAATAAATGGAAAACATCATTATCAAATTTATTTGGAAGGGCAAGGGGTCCTGAATAGCCAGAAATATCTTAAAAAGGAAAAAGCAAAGTTGGAGGACTCTCACTTCCGGCCTTCAAGTCTTATTACCTAGCTACAGTGGTAAAAACAGCATGGTACTGGCATAAAGACAGACACCTAGACCAATGGAACAGAATTGATGGTTCAGAAACAGACCCTCACCAATAGGATCAAGTGATTTTTGACAAGCCTGTCAAACCCACCCAGCTCAGGCAGAACAGTCCATTCAACAAATGGTGCTGGGAGAACTGGATATCCATAGCCAAAAGAAGGAAAGAAGAACCGTATCTCACACCTTATACAAAAATTAACTCAAAATGAATCAAAAACCTAAATATAAAACAAGAACTGTAAAGCTTCTAGAAGAAAATATAGGAAAATATCTTCAAGACCTGGTGGTAGGTGGTGGCTTCTTAAAGGAGATAAGAGGAGGACTGAGGTGGACTACTGATGTTTAATGTATGTAGACGTTTTAATTAACTTTACTGTAAAATGTGGAAATGTATAGAGTTGATGGTAACACTGATAGTGAGTTTATAAATGGGAGAGTGGCTGAAAAGGGTAGTCTAGGGATGTAAATGCCAGTGGACAGAAAGCTAGAGAATAATCCAGGGACTGAATAATACAGTAAACTCAGAGGTGGCTGAGAATAGTGGTTGATGGTACAGATGCAAGAGTGTCCTTTGTGAGCTGGATCAGATGTACATCACTATTGCAAGGTGGTGGGAATGTGGAGAAGCATGGGAAAAATACAACTGGAGTGACCTATGGAGTATGGTTAACAGTAGTAATGTAATATTCATGCATATATGCCAAAGATGTACTGTGTTGATAATAGGGGAATGTATTAGTCAGCCTAAAGGGTGCTGATGCAAAATACCAGAAATCTGTTGGCTTTTATAAAGGGTATTTCTTTTGGGTAGAAGCTTACAGTTACCAGGCCATAGTGTGTAAGATACTTCCATCATCAAAGTCTGTTGCCACGTGTTGGAGCAAGATGGCTGCCGATGTCAGCAACGGTTCAGGCTTCCACTTTCTCTTAAGGCTCTGTGGTCCCAGCTTCTTCCAATATCAGCTGTAGGCTGGGATAATCCTCGTCTCTCTTCCAGGTCTCCTTTCTCTCAGGGTTCAGGTACTTTGCTCTCTCCACAAGGCCAGCTGTAAACTATCAGGTGAACAGCTCATCTCTCTTCCTGGGGCCTCTGCCGTGTCTAACAGAGCCTTCTTTCTTTCCTCACGTATCTGCTTCTCTGTGTATTTACTTCTCAGGGCTCCAGCATTAAAACTCTGTCTCCTAGGCCTTGTCATTTTCTCTGTGAGTCCCCACCCACCAAGGGGGTGGGGACTCGACATCCTGCTGATGTGGCCCAATCAAAGCCCTAGTCATAATTTAATCAAGTAAAAGTGAAACCTCTGAATTCAGTACAATCTAAGGGTATCACTAGCCCAGAGGAACAAATCGGTTTACAAACATAATCAGTATTTATTTTTGGAATTCATCAATAATATCAAACTGCTACAGGGAGTATGGAAAAAGTGTGCCAAATGTACACTATGGACCTGGTAATAATCTGATGATATTATCTCATAATCTGTAATAAATGTTCCACCACGGTGTGGTATGTTGATAGAGGAATGTTGTATAGGAATTCTGCACATGTGTATGATTGTTTTGTAAGTTTACAAGTTGTTATAAAAATATATTTAAAAAATAATAATAGGGTAGGTTGGGGGAAAAATACACCAAATGTAAGATACGGACTAGTAGTAAGATTTTGATGATATTCTTTCATAATTTGTAACAAATGTCCCACAACAATGCAAGGTGTTGGTGGTAGGTTGATGTATGGGACCCCTGTATGATGTTATGCATGTTTGCTTTGTAAGTTCACAACTTTTACTATACACTTATTGTTTATGCATTTTCATGTATAAATGATGTAAAATAATAAAAATAATAGGGTGGGGGAAAATACACCAAATGTAAGATTTTTAAAAAGGAAAAAAAAAAGAAGAGGAGAGCAGGTATAACTCAGTGGTTGAGTGCCTGCTTCCCATGTATGAGGTACTGGGTTCAATCCCCGGTACCCCGTAAAATTTTTGTTTAAAAAAAGAAAAATGAGGTAAAAGCAAACACCTAACTGTACACCTGGAGAAACTAGAAAAAGAACAACAAACTAATCCCAAAGCAAGCAGAAAGAAGGAAATTACAAAAATTAGAGCAGAACTAAATGAAATTGAGAATAAAAAACCACTAGAAAAAATTAACAAAATCAAAATCTGGTTCTTTGAGAAGATGAATACAATTGACAAACACTTAGCTAGACTAACAAAGAAAAAAATAGATAAAATGGAAATAAATAAAATAAAAAATGTGAGAGGGGATCTAACCACTGATCCCACAGAAATAAAGGGTATCATACAAGGATACTTTGAAAAACTGTATGCCAGCAATATGGATAACTTAGATGAAATCGACAAATTTCTAGAAACACACAAGCAACCTACATTGATGAAAGAAGAAATAGAAGAACTCAACAGACCAATTACAAGTAGTGAGACTGCCCAGGACATCTAACAAGGAGATGATGATGGGCATCGATCATCCCAAGGAACAGATAGAGTCTGCAACTGCAAGCAGATGCAAGTCCCATCCATCTGCCCCATTGGATCTAAGCATCCTCTCAATTAGAGGAGGAGTGGGCATCACCATCCCAGAATCCTCAATATTGGGGAATGAACAATGGACTAGAGTAGACTTACTGTTATTCTACTATACACTTACTGTGATTCTAGCAATGGAAGAACTTTTATCATTGATGTGGAGGCAGTAGTCACTGGAGTTCTGAGGGGAAAAATAGGTGTAATAAGGGAGCATTTTCAGGACTTTGGAATTGTCCTGAATGATGTTGCTATGACAGATATAGGCCATTATATATCTTGTCATAACTTAAAAAATTGTGTGGGAGAGAGTGTAAGCTATAATCCATGTTTAGTGGCAACACTCCAAAATGTGTTCATCAATTGTAACAAATGCACTACACTAATGAAGGATGTTGTTAATGTGGGAAAATGTGGGAAGGGTAGGGAATGGGGCATATGGGAATCCCCTATATTTTTATGTAACATTTATGTAATCTAAGTATCTTTAAAAATATAAATATATACATAATTTAAAAAAAAACAAGTAGTGAGATTGAATTAGTCATCAAAAACCTTCCATCCAAGAAAAGCCCAAGACTATATGGCTTCATGGGTAAATTCTACCAATCATTATGGAAAGAACTAACCCCAATCCTTCTTAAACTCTTCCAAAAAATAGAAGTGGAGGGAATATTACCTAACTTATTCTATGATGCCAGCGTCACCCTAATACCAAAGCCACATAAAGATGCCACAAGAAAAGAAAACTGCAAGACCAATCTCTCTAATGAACTTAGATGCTAAAATCCTCAACAAAATGCTTGCTAATTGTATTCAATAACACATCAAACTAATTATACACTGTGATGGTAACCTAACTGTGGTCAACTCGGCCAGGTTATTGTGCCCAGTTGTTTGGTCAAGCAAACACTGGCCTAACTGCAATACAAGGACGTTTATGAACTTTAGTCATCAGTGAGTTTACTGCATAGATGGCTGATTACATCTACAATCAACCAGGGAGATTGCCATCAGCAATGAGTGATGTTTTATCCAATCAGTTGAATGCTTTAAAAGGAGAAGTGGTTTCAGTATTCAGAGAGAGAATTCCCATTTCTACATCAGACAGCAAACGTCTCCTGGGAGCTCATCAAGAACCTTCATCAGATCTTCATTGGAGCCCCTGCTTTGCAGCCTGCCTACAGAATCTGGACTTGTGCATCCCCATGGTCACATGAGAGAATTTTTAAAAATCTCATACTATGTACAGATATCTCCTATTGATTCTGTTTCCCTAGAAATCCCTGACTAATACAATACACCATGATCAGAATATATAAAGAACTGTTGCAATACAGCAACAAAAAGACAAACAACCCAATTAAAAATGGGCAAAGGATTTGAATAGACAGTTCTCCAAAGAAGATACACAAATGGTCAATGAGCATATGAAAAGGTGTTCAACATCATTAGCTGTTAGGGAAAGGGAAATTAAACCACCACAAGATACCACTTCACACTTACAAGGATGGTTATTACAGAAAAAAAAAAAAAAAGGAAAATAAATGTTGAAGAAGATGCAGAGGAATTAGAACTCTAGTACATTGTTGGTGGGAATGTAAAATGGCGCTGCCACTGTGGAAAGAAATATGGCATTTCATCAGACAGTTAAATATAAAATTACCTTATGTCCCTGTAATTCCAATTCTAGGAATATGCAAAAAAGAGTGAAAAGGGGGTCTCAAATAGATACTTGTACACCAATATTAATAGCAGCTTTATCCACAATAGCCAAAAGGTGAAAAAAATCCAAATGTTCATCAACAAATGAAAGAACAAAGAAAGTGTGGTACCTACACACAATGGAGTATTATTCATACATAGTAAAGAATGAACTGCTGAGACGTGCTGCAACATGGAAGAACCTTGAAAACATTATGCTCAGTGAAATAAGCAAGGCATATAAACACAAATATTGTTTAATATAACCTATAAGAAATGACTAGAAATACCAAATCACAGATTAGAGATTACCAGAGCATGGGGGTGGGGAGCAAGGATGTGATAAACAAACAAACAAATGTTCAAAAACTCAGCTCATGTCAGCACATTTTCCTTTATAGATAGCTTGATACAAACTGCATTAAAGTATTGTTTTAGTTGTTGAAGTTTCTTCCCTTAGAGGCATATTGCATCACTACATTTTAGTAATAAATGTATGTGCCTTATGCTACTTCATTGTGACTGGAAGACTGTTAGATAATACAGAAAAAAAGAGAGCTGACTGGAAATTATAGAACTGAAACACACAATAGAAATTTACCAAACTTGCTGGATGGGCTCAGTAGTAGATTGAAAATGACAGAGAATAGAATCAGTGAACTTAATAATATATACCAGTCTGAACAACAGAGGGAAAACAAGGTGAAAAATAAATGAAGAGAACCTCAGGGACATGTGGGACAACAAAAGTTCCAACATTTGTATCATCAGAGTCCAGAAGGAGAGTAGAAAGAGAATATGGATGAAAAAATATTAGAAGAAATAACGGTTGAAAACTCCCCAAATTTAGCAAAAGACACACTCCTACAGATTCAAGAATCTGAGTGAAGTCCAGAGACAAGAAATCCAAAGAAATCCACACTAAGACACATCAGAATGAAACTTCTGAAACTAAAGATGCAAAATCTTGAAAGCATCCAGGGAGAAACAATCTGTAGAGGAACACCAATTTGAATGTCAGTGGCTTTCTCATCCGAAACCATGGAATCCAGAAGAAGTAGTCTAGCATTTTTCAAGTGCTGGAATAAAAGAACTGTCAACTCAGATTTTTTATCTGGTAAAGCTAACCTTCAGGAATAAAGGGGAGTGAAGACATTCTCATATAAAGGGGAATTAAAACAATTTATTTCTAGAAGTTCTATCCTTAAAGAATGGTAAAACAAGTTCTTCACAGAGAAAGGAAATAATAAAAGAAAGAATCTTGGAGCATCCAGAACAAAGACGGAACAATGGAAAGAGCAGAAATATGGAAATATGAATATATAAAATAGACTATCCTTTTCCTCATGAGCTTTTAATAACCTCATCTTGAAGGCACCACCCAGCCCCCCAGTTCACTAAACTCCAGTTTATTGGCCTCCTTTCAATTCTTCAAATATGCCATACTCATTCTCACCCTAGGTAGAGCTTTCCTACAAGGTATAACCAATATGTGGAATGCTACTTCTCCTCCCCACCACTGCCCTCATCTTTCTGCAAAGCTGGCCCTTTCAACCTGCAACCTAAATATCAACTTTGCATCTCTCCAAATATTTTGTCAAACCACTGTTTGTTTTTTGTTTGTTTTCCACCTCAAGATACTGCTTGCTTCCTTAGTAACATTGTTCTCATTGGTTATTATACATACATGTGATTATATGCCTCTTTATTGTTACTTTCCTAACTAAACCACATACTCCATTATTTCTGCTTCATGGGGCTTATTTCTGCCTTGTTCATTTTTCTGAGCCCAATGCCCAGATGAGGTATTGGCATGAATTATTCTGTCATTTCTAGTGCTAATCACCTCCCCTCCTGGTTTAATGAAAATTCTTTTCCTCCTCTTGTGTAAATCTCTTTTTCCACCTGTGCTTCACTTCCTTTCTCCTCCAACCCTCTGAAACTGCACACAGCTTTTTCTCTTAAAGTCAACCTCTCCCTCTCTACCAGTTCCTCCTTATTAGCTTTTAAACCTCATCATTGAAACCAAACCAAACCCAACAAAATCCAAACTTCAGACTCTTCACACTCATCCAGCTACTGTGGTAACTCTATCTGCCTCCTTCATAGTCACATGCCCCCAAGTAGGTGTCCATGCTTGCTGACTTCCACTTGATCTGCCAACTGCTCTTCAAGTTTTCAGCCCACATCCAGCTACAAAAACAACATGGCCAAACATCACCATTACATCCAAGTCTGTAAATACAAAGCAAAATTCTTAGGTCTCCTCTGCCAAGACCTCTCAGCAACAATGACATGGCTGAGCTCTTCCAACTTCTGGAGACCACCATAGGTCACTTTACCTCTCCAGCCACACCTTTTTATTCTCTATTAGCTCATCTTCCTCAATCTAAGCATTGTCAAAGTTCTCCAAGTCTAGATCCTAAGACCATTGCCAAACTCAATGCGCATTCCTTACACGAGCTTATCCATACCCACAGCTGCAACAACTGCTTATATGTAAATTCCTCACAAAATTCTATCACTAGCCTTCATTCTTTTTTCCATCTCAGATAATTATGTCCAACATGCTATTAACAACTCTTCTTAAGTAGCTCAAAGCCACCAGAAATTCAACCTATTTACAACCAAATTCACTATATTTCCTTCTCAAATCTTCTCTTCTTCCGAGATGCCTCTTGTATTGAATGCCTCTACCACTTATTGAGTTATGCAATTTAGAAACACAAGTGTTATTCTTAACCATTCCCTTTCTTTTAGCCAACATTCCCCATATCTAATTTATTTTTGTTTTGTAGTTTAGCTATTTATCTTAAATCTATTACATACATTTACATAAACAATCACCATAATCTAAGTTCATGTTATTATTCACTTGGATTTCTGTAGTAGACTCCTAGATGATTTCACTTGTTCACAGTTCCAATGAATCCCAACTGAGTATTCAATTGACTACTAATCAGTGCATGCGTGTAGGGAAACCACTCAAAACCAGCGAAATAACAACCTGAAAGTATTGCAGGGAAAAAATACTTAGAGTTCACACAAGGTCAGGCAGTAATAGTGCCTATTCCCACCAATTGGAGTGGAAAGCCTCACAATTCATGGGACAATGGGTTTTAAGTCAGTAGTGAGGCAATATTAGTCCTAGTCTAAGCACTGATCTAGCCCTGCCTTACAAAACTTAAAAGCATGAACTGTAAGTTACTATTCAAAGTAATTTAACTACATCCCAGAACAAAACTCTAGAATATTTGTACGAGTGCAAAAATATCCAGTACTTGATGAGATAAAATTCACAATGCCTGGCATCTAATGAAAAATTACATAGCATACAAAGAGGCAGAAAACTAACCCATAATAAGGAGAAAAATAAAACATTAAAACTACCCAGAATGACATATTTAACATAATTAGCAGAGAATGGCATTAAAATTGTCATTATAACTGTATTCTACATGTTTATGATGTTAGAGGAAAGATTGAACATGTTGGTAGAGACAAGGAAGATATAGAAAATACCCAAATTGAACTTCTAGAGATTAAAAGTAAAATGTGTGGGATGAAAAAATACACTGGATGGGATTAACAGATTAGTCATTGGAAAAGAAAAGATTATTGAAATTGAAGACAGCAATGTAAAGCATCCAAAACAAAATACAGAGAGAAAAAAATATATGGAAATACCAAAAAAGAGAGCATCAGTCAGCTGTGGGAAAATTCTACAGAGGAAAAAAAAAGATATTTTTTTTCTAATATTTAATAGTATTTCTAATAAAAACACTAATAAAGAAGGAACAGAAGGAAATTATTTAAATATGATGAAGACTGTTTACCAAAAACCAACACTAGACTTTTACTTTCAACCATGATGAAATAACAGAGACTAGATTTACCCTCCCTCCTTAAACAACTAATGAAACAAAAGTTTTCATGTATTTTCATGCATTGGACAATAAGCAATGCAGGACAGAGATCAGTGGGGGAAGGGAAACAAATGAGATTAGCTTTACAAGTGCTCCAACTTACTGCCTGCAATGAGTTTCCAAGCTGAACATAGAAAAGGGAAACCAAAATAGAAACCAACAGTCTCACTTAGTTAAGGAGACAAAGTTCAGTGTTCCAGGATGCCAAGATGGCAAAAACATGTGAGGTAAAATACAACAGGAAAAGGAGCTTCAGAGAGAGGGGCCCAGATACCTACAGAGGGGTCCCTCAAGTGTTGGCTGAGTACTGCTATGTGTATGTATAATGTGTGAAAAAACTAACAAGTCTGGGGAAAGAACACCAGAAAGAAGCAGGCAGGATAATCCCAGATGCTCACACAGGGCTAGAAATAGTTAGTGCTCCCACTAGCCGAATGGAGAGACCTCCTAATACATGAGGCACTGGGTACAGTTCTCAAAAGCATTTTTGCCTCAAAGGGGCCAAATCAACCCTTGATGAAAAGCTGTATAGACCTGCCTGTCAGAGCAAAAGCACACTTCAAAAGAATCAAACTTATTCCAAGAAATTTAATTTCATTATAAACGAGCCCAAAAGTATCAAAAGGAATACACACACACACAGACACACACACACACAAAAATCCAGCAGACAATAAATAAAATTTACAATGTCTGGCATCCAGTAGAAATGACCAGGTATAAAAATAAACAGGAAAACATGACCCCATAACCAGGAGATAAAAATCAATCCAGAGAAACAGAGTAAAAATGACACAGGTGTTGCAATTAGCAGACAAGTACATCAAAAGAGCGATTATAAACATACCCATTATGGTCAAGAAGGTACAGAAAAGCCTGAGTATGGTAAAGAGAGAAATTGAAGATGTAAAAATCGCCCAAACTGAATTTCTCAAAATAAAATTTACAGTATCTGAAAGGGAAAATACAATGACAGTAGTAAAAGCAGATTAGATGCTGCAGAAGAAAAGATTAGTGAACTCGAAGAAATAGCAATATAAACTATTCAAAATCAAGAGAGAAAAAAAGGACTGGGGAAAAAACTAAACAAAGCATTAGTGAGATGTGAGATGTGGGGCAATATCACATGGTCATATAAGTAATTGGAATGTCAGAAAAGGGGGCAGGTGTGCACAGAAAAAAGAAAACTTGAAAACATAATGGTCATACTTTTTTTTTAATTTAATGAAAGCTATTAACTCATATATCCAAAATTGAAATTATCCCCAAGTGGAAGAAACATGAAAGAAAAAACACACCAAGATGAATCACAGTCTAACTTCTGGAAAACTGATTTTAAAAAATAGAAATAAACAAAACATTAGAAGTAGTCAGAGACATGTTACAATAACAGCAAGCTGGCAACCTGGATTTCTATACCCAAGAAAAGTATCTTTTAAAATGTAAGCCAAACACAAAAGGACAAATATTGCATGATCTCATTGACATAAATAATTAGAATAAGCAAATTCGTGGAGTCAGAAACTTGACTACAGGATATGTTGGGATGGGAAAGGAGTGGGGAATGGAAAGTTAATGCTTAAATTGTACAGAGTTCCTATTTGAGGTGATGGGAAAGTTTTGGTAATGGATGGTGGTAATGGTAGAACAACATCGTTAATGTAATTAACAGCACTCAATTATATATTTAGATGTGGTTCAAAGGGGAAATTTAGGGTTGTTACTAGAATAAAATTTTTTTAAAAAACACAAACAATGAACCCTAAGTTAAACCATGCACTATGTAGTTAATAGCACGATTATAATATTCTTTCATTTATTGTAACAAAGTGACCACACTAATGCCTGGTGTTAATAATGGGAGGAGGAGGAGTGTGGGAACTCTGTATTTTCTGCATGATCTTTCTGTAAACCTACAACTTCTCTAATGAAAAAAACAAGGCAAAATACCCTTTTTCAAACAGACAGAAGCAAGAGATTTACTGCCAACAGACCAGAACCACAGAAATGTGGCAATGGGAGAATGATAACAAGATAGAAATTTGGATTAAAAAAAGAGCACAAGAAATAGTAAATATGGAAGTAAATATAATTTTTTAAATTTCTCATTTAAAAAGAGAAAAAATCTAGTTAAAGTATAATGGGCTGAAGCAAAAATAATTATTCATTGTAGAGTTTACAACATGTAGAAGTATAATGTGTGACAACAATAGCAGAAATACCAGTAGGAAGGAAATAGAAGTATGCTGTGTAAGATTCTTGCACTGCATATAAAGAGGTATGATATTATTTGAAAGCATACTATATAAATTAAAGATGAATATCGTAAACATTAGAGCACTTACCAAAAAAAATTTTAATGAAGAGGTTGCCAATAGTGGAGAGAAAATGGAAAGCAGAAAAAATAAAAAAGGATCTAGCAACAAATGCTGTAGATAGAAGACAAATAGCACGATGGTAGATTTAAACCTAACCATATTTATAATCTTAATTATAAATATACTAAACACTCCAGTTATATGATGTTTATAAGAAACCCACTTTAATTATAAAGGTATAGATATATTAAAAGGAAAGTGATGGGAGATGAAAATGTTCGATTAATGGATTTTGGTGACAGTAGCACAATACTTTGAATGTAATTAATGCCACTGAATTATATATTTGAAACGGGAAAATTTTATTTGTATATTTGTTAATACAATAAAAAGTTAAAAAAAGAAAGTTGTGGGAACAGTTATACAATGTCAGCACTAATCAAAAGAAAACCAGGGGGGCGGACGTGGCTCAAATGGTTGGGCATTTGTCTGCCATATGGAGGGACCTGGGTTCGATCCCTGGGACCTCCCAGCAAAATAAATAAATAAATATATATATATATATAGAAGGCGCATGGGCTGCCAGGCTCTGTGTGCCGGTGATCTGCCAGGCCTCGGGAGCCATGCAGCAAGATGATGACCTAACAGGAGAGAGACGCAGGGTAGAGACAAGACGAGATGCTCCGAAAGCTCCGGAAACCAGGAACCGAGGTGGCGCAGGTGGCAGAACATCTCTCTCCTACATCAGAGTTCTTCAGGATCGAATCCTGGTGAACACTGGAGGAGGAGGAGGGTGAGAAGAGATGGCAGGAAACAGACACAGAGAATTGCCCAGCGAATGGGCACGAAACAGCAAATGGGGAAGGGGGGAGGTTAAAATGAATAAAGTAAATAAATAAATCTTTAAAAAAAAAAAAAAAACCAGAGTGGCTTTATTAGTATCAGATAAAATAGACTTTAGGACAAAGAACATTTGATTATTTGATAATGATAAAGAGGTCAATTAATCACAAGGACATAATAAGCCTAAATGTGTAAATTCCTAAAAGCAAAGCTTCAACACAGATGACGCAAAACTTGTAGCACTGAAGGAGAAATAAACAAATCCATAATGAAAATTAGAAGCTTCAACACACCTCTCTCAACACTTGATAGAACAAGAAGCTGGAAAATAAAAACTAATGGATCTAGAAGGCCTGAACAATATTATGAAACAATTTCATCCACTCAGCATCTATAGAATATTCCATCCAACAACAGTATACATTCTTTTATGTGCCAGAGGAACATTTACCAAGAAAGGCCATATTCTGAGCCATAAAATGAGACTGAGTAAGCATAAAAAGATTCGAGTTGTACAAAATATGTTCTCTGACCATAATGGATTAAATTAGAGCTCAATAACAAAAATATATTTGGAAAACCTTGAGAAGCTTGGAAATGAAGCCATGCACTTCTATAAAAAATACCATCATCATACAAAATTGTGAAATGCTGAAGGCATTTCCATTAAAATCAGGTGTAAGACAGGGATGTCTACTATCACCACTAGTGTTTAATATTATTTTGGAGGGTCTGGCTTATGCAATAGGCAAGAAAATTAAATAATTGATATAAATATTAGAAAAGAAGGAACTTCTTTTCCATTCGTGTTATCAAAAATTTTATTTCTTTAAAAAATAAATAAAAATAAGAGTCTCAACTGAAAATCTGCAATTTTAAAAGATATGACTACACTGGGTACATCTTTGGCAACAGCAGTTATGCTAGTACTTTTGCTCTCTTTGTTTAAAATACATTTAAATCAATTTGCTTCAGAAGTTGCCAGCTTAATTGAACTTAGCACATGTTTATTGTATTGTGATGTTTTTTTTTCCAGATTCCTTTTAACACATTGTTTGATGGCTTCTTGAGTGGTTTGCTTTGACTGTTGTTGGGATTAGAATGTTACTTAATCTTTCTTGGGAAAGGTATCTTGAATGGCTTTAATTGTTGGATATTTTCAACACACATTTCAATGTGTATAAATCACAAGAAAAGAAAAAAGCATGTGACTTCCAGAAGTTGTTTTTGAGGTCCAGCAAGTTTGTGGATAAGAAATGCTATATCCTCCTTTTGTGCACTCAGCCTGTCATCCATCTTCCATTAAAGGAAAGCATGACCAACATCCATTAACGACATTTTAGCCAAGATTTCACACTCTTGCCTCATCACGGGTTTTAGCAGTATATGTTGATTCACAAATTAAAGAATTGGCAGGTTTCCTTTCTCTGATTCTTGGTGCTAATAAAGCAAACAGATTTTTTTTGGTGTTTTTTTTTTCTCTTCATTTTCTTCCTTAACAACGAGACCTTGACCATGTCATTTAACCAATTTGTGTTCATTTATTCATGTTTCTGAACCCTGAAGAAACAATTGAATTTGTTTTTAGGATTAAATAAGATAAATGTGCCTGGACAGGATTTTCTTTTTTAAGTAATGCTGCCATTATTTGTTAAGCTACCTTTTGTCTATTTTCTTTTTTTGCAGTTGAAATAAACTAAAAAAATAAATAAAGAGCAGAGCGGATGTAGCTCAGTGGTTCAGCATGTGCTTCACATGTACAAGTTCCCAGGTTCAATCCCTGCTGCCTCCTAAAAAAATAATAATAATTACAAAAGCCTGATTAACACAGATTATTTCCTCAGAATCCTCTAATCTTCAAAATTCCACACCCTGATTCCATTCTTCATTCAGCTGTTTATTGCTTCCTTCTATTTGGCTAATTAATATGCCTGCTTTAATTTTTATTGTTAATAAAAAATATCTCAAACACAAAATATTCAAAAAAATATATTTCATACCAATATATGCATTTCTGTTCTTAAACAGATACTCCCATTTTGCTCTAATACTAGGAATCATCTATAATACATTGCTATGTGCCAAGCACACTATGCCTTCTACATATAGTCATATAAAATATGTATTTTTAAATTATCACATTGGCCCTATGTGGCAGCTATTATCATCATTTTCATTTTACTGATGAGAACACTGAGGAATGGGGAGATTCAGAAGCTTACACCAGGTCACACAACTGGTGGGTGGTAGCTTGGGGATTTGAGTGCAGAAAATCTACTACCAGAACCCATGCTTTTAACTCTAAACCATACTACCTTGACTAACAGAGGCTAGAGAATAGATTATTTTTTAAAAAGAAAACTGTACAGATGTAGCTAGAGAAGCTTCCTTCCACCTCTTTCCCTCCTTACATCCTCAAAGTAACCACTAACCTGAAGCTGTAAATAGTTCTCATACATCATTTATTTTTCCTTTCTTTTCCCGTTCTTTGGATCTCGGGTGAAGCGAGCTAAGAATGAATCATATTCCCCACTTTTTAGCACACAGTCCTCGTTGGTCCGCACAAGACCCCTCTCTTATTTTTGTAAATTAATTTATATCTACCTTTCTATCCCTGTTCTCCATTCCCGTTTCCCTACTTCTATTTCCTTCTCCTCCGTGGTTTACTGTTCTAGTGTGTTTCATATATTTGAATTTCCACATATCTTTGTAAAACTGTGTGTGTGTGTATTTTAAATTTACTTAAAGGGTATAGTGACATATATGTACATCTTACACTACTTTTTACTATTTTTACTCATCACCATTTTTACAATCCATTATAGATATATATATAAATATATATAAATATATTTCATTGTTGCTTCTCACTATGTTTTGTAGTATGTATCCACTACATTTGTCTTATCACCACATACTCCCTACTTGTACAAACAGAACTACAATCCATTCATGCACCTGTCCTGTTGTGGGCTTGGGTGAGAATTTTTCTAGAATATATAAATGCTTAATTTAACCAAGTCCTTAGAGCTTAGTTGCTAAAGAAAGCTGTGCCAGTCAACACTCCCTGAGCAGATGAGGAGGTTTCCCATGTCTCCCACACCCAGTTTCAATTAGATCACTCATTGCTGATTTACAAGAATTGCTTATACATTCTACCTCTTGTCAGTTTTAGATATTGCAAACATATTTTCCCAATCTGTCATCTGGGTGTTAACCTTCTTTGTTTAACAGAAATCGATAATTCTGATGAATGAAATCCATTGATTTTTTTTTTTTTTTTTTTTTTTTTTTGCACTATGATTTGTGCTTTTAGGGTCTTAAGAAGTCACAGTGATATTCTTCTCATGAGCTTGTTTTAAAATGCACACTTAGGCCTTTAACCCATCTGGACTCCACCCCTATAAATAAGTTAAGGAAAATATAGGGATCCACTTTCATTTCTCTATATATAAGGGCAATATTTCTAATACCATCTACTAAGCACTGAATTGTGGTATCAATGTTCTCATATATCAAGTTTGGATAAACAAACAGGCCTGTCTCTATACTCTCTCTTCTTCCATTAGTCTCTTGTTAATCCCCATTGAATTGCCTTTGTGTAAAATCAACTGAGAATAAATATGAGTTCGTTTCTGGACTCCCAATTCTAGTCAATGCACCTATCTGCTTATCCTTAGGCCTCTACCACACTGTCTTGCTTAGAATATTAAAATTTAAAATTCAGATAGTGTAAACCTTCCAACTTTGTTCATACTTGATAGGACTAGTCTCCCAAAGTTTCTATGAAAATGTTTTAACATATGTAAAAATAGTAGTGGTGTAATGAACTTCCATTACCCATCACCCAGCTTCAACAATCTTTTTTCTCCTATACTTCTCTACCCTTACCCATTGCTGGCGATGTACCTTTTTATTGTAATATTCTTCATTAAACAAGTTGTAAGTTTATAGAAAACCATGCATAAAATACAGAGTTCCTATATATCATACTATTATATTTTTAGCACCTTGCATTAGTGTGGTACTTTAGTTACAATTAATGAAAGAACATTTTTATAATTATACTATTAACCATAGTCCGTGGTTTACATTAGGGTTCACTGTCTGTGTTGTACAGTTCTATGGGTTGTTTTAGATTTTTATTCTAGAAAGATGTTGTTAATGGGGGAAAGTGTGGGATGGGGAGGGGTGGGGTATATGGGAATCCCCTGTGTTTTCGATGTAACATTTATGTAGTCTAAAGCATCTTTAAAAATAAAGAAAAAATTTTTATTCTAGTAACATATATACAATCTAAAATTTCCCCTTTTAATCATATTCAAATATATAATTCAGTGCTTTTAAACACATTCACAATGTTGTGCTAACATCACTGATGATTTTTTTTAATACCTTAATTGAGGTATAACTTATATAACATTACATTTAGCCATTGTGACTGAAGAATTAAATGATTTTTAGCACATTATAGAAGTGTGCAAACATCATCATGGTTCAGTTTTGAAAATAATCCAACACTTCAATATATATATATATTTTTAAAGATTTTATTTATTTATTCATTTATCCCCCCCTTGCTGCTTGTGCTCTCTGGGTCAGCTAACCACGCCGTGCGGGCGGGCTTGCCTTCACCAGGAGACCCCTGGAACCGAACCCGGGGCCTCCCATATGGTAAACGGGAGCCCTACTGATTGAGCCACGGCCGCTTCCTTTCAATATTCTTTGACTTGCCCAACCGCTGTCAATCCCTGGCCCCCACTTCAACCTGAAGCCCAGGTAGCCATTCATCTGCTTTCTGTCTCTATAGATTTGGTTTCTGAACATCTTTTATAAATGAAATCATACAATATAGTAAGTGGTCTTTGGCATCTGAATTCTTTCACTTTCCACAATATTTTTGAGGGTCATTCATGTTGTAGCATATGCTAGGAGTTCATTCCTTTCTATTGCTCAATAGTAGTCATTTCATTGTATTGATATACCACATTTTGGTTATACATTCATCAACTGATGGACATTTGAACTGTTTCCGTTTTTAATATTATATATAATGCTACTATGAACATTTGCATATGAGTCTGTGTGTGTGTGTGTGGACATATGCTTTAATTTTTCATGGACACACATCTAGAATTTTAGGTAGGATGTCCATACTGACAACACTCCACACTCAAGAGAATTTGAGAGAAAGTTTACTGCTCACATAAGGGACTCTGGAGGGAGCATGGTGGGCACAAGTAGGTCCAGGCCAGTGTTAGTAGGCGGACGGAGTAAATTGGGTAAGTGTCTGGGGGGTAGGACAGGAGGGGGGGTGGAGTTCCCATTTGTGGGCTGGGTGTTTGTGAGGTTTAATTTCCCACCATTGCCAAAGGGGAGTTGCATGTAGGCTTTTTTATCAGCCTGTCCAAATGTGGGGCCAAAGAGGAATGGAAATCTGAGATTTAAAAGAAGTTAGCAGTCATACATAAAAAAAAAAAAAAAAAAAAAAATTGAGTCAGACTCTATATCATATCTCTTGTACTGTCTTCTAGAAGTTCTACAGTTTTAGCTCTTATATTTTGGTCTCTGATCCATTTTGAGCTCATTTTTGTGATGATGCAAACTAAGAGTTGAAAAGTTTTTTTGTTTTATTTTGGTTTGCTTTTTGTTTTTTATACATTTATTCAATTGTCTCTGTACCATTGATTGAAAAGTATATCTTTTTTCCCATGGAATTACCTTCATACTGTCAAAAATCAATTGACCATAAATGTAAGAGTTTATTCCTAAACTCTCAATGCTTTTCCATTGATCTATTCCAATTCTCATGCAGGTACTAAACTGTCTTGATTACTGTAGCTTTCGATAAGTTTTGAATTCAGGTAGTGTCATTCCTACAATTTTGGTCTTTTTCACCCTTATTTTGACTCTTCTGGATCCTTTGCACTCCTTTGCATCTAAATTTTATCATCAGCTTGTCAGTTCCTACCAAAAAAAAAGCCTGATGGGCTTTTGATAGATTGTGAGTTAACTCTGAGAAAAATTTGGGAAGAATTTCATTTATTTAGATCTTTGTTAGTCTTTTAACAAAGTGAAAAATGGTGACAGATACAGGCCATTATATATCCTGCCATAGCCTACAGAATTGAGTGGGAGAGAGTGTAAACTACAATGTAAACTATAATCCATGCTTAGTGGCAATGCTCCAAAATGTGTTCATCAATTGCAATGAATATAGCACACTAATGAAAGAAGTTGTTAATATGGGGAAAAGCGGGAGGTCTGGGGAGTGGGGCATATGAGAATCCCTTATATTTTTTTAATGTAATAATTTATGTAATCTAAGTATCTTTTAAATATATATAAACAAAGTGAAAAGGAGAAAAGAGAAAAAATATGAATGGATACAGTCTTTCATATAGACCCACATTTATACCTTTTCTGGTATTCTTCATTTCTTTTTGTGGATTCCAATTACTTTCTGGTGAAATTTCCTTTCAGCCTTAAGGACTTTCTTTAATATTTCTTTTAAGGAAGATCTGTTAGCAATTCAATTTTTATATATCTGAGGATCTCTTCAATAGCCTTCATTTTTTGAAGGATACTTTTGCTAGATAGAGAACGATTGTTTTATTTCTTTCAGCACTGCCTTATGGCCTCAATTGTTCCAAATGTGAATTCTTCTATTAATTATAGTTGCTCCATGTACTCAATGAATAATTTTTACTACTTTTTTTTTAACAAATCAATTTTACTGATAAAGCATAAATCCATCCAAAGTGTACAATCAATGGTATTTGGTATAGTCACATAGTTGTGCATATCACTTCAGTCATTATTAGAGCATTTTCATTATTCCAATAATAATAATACTAAACAAAAAGCAGACAAAAAAACCTCATCACCTCTCCGTCTCTCTATGCTTCCCTTGCCGTACATAGCTGCTGTTCTGTTTCTGACTCTCTAGTTTATTTGTATTTATATTTTGTAAAAATAGTCTTATATATTCAATATTACCCATATTTGTGTTTCACATGAGATTTCATTGTTATACAAGTCTCATGTTACATTTTTTAGCTTTCCTTCTAGTAATATTCCTTAGACTTTCCCTTTCAACCACTGTCATACCCATATAATAGCTCTACTAGTTACAAACACTATGATGTGCTTTCACCATTTCTATTCATTTCCAAAGATTTACAATGTTTTTACCAGTTCTACAAAGATTAACCCTCAACTTTCCATTCGCTACCCTCTTTCTTTTTCTGGTGACCTATATTCTAATTATTAGCTCCATGACTTTACACAATATATTTAGTTCATAATAGCACAATCAAACAGTATTTGTCCTTTTTTTCATCTTTATAAATTGATATATATTTACATTTTATATAAATGGAATTATACAATATGTTACACAATATATTTAGTTCATAGCAGTGCAATCATACAGTATTTGTTCTTTTGTGTCTGGCTTGCTTCACTCAATATAATATCCTCCAGGTTCATCCATGTTGTCATATGCTTCACAACTTCTTCTTACAGCTGCATAATATTCCATTGTGTGTATACACCACAATTTGCTTATCCATCATGGGTTGATGGGCACCTGGGTTGTTTCCATCTTTTGGCAATTGTGAATAACACCACTATGAACATCAGTGTATAGATGTGTGTTCGTGTCACTGCTCTCAGTTCTTCTGGGTATATACCTAGTGGTGATATTGTTGGGTCACTAGGCAAGTCTATATTCAACTTCCTTAGGAACTGCCAAACAGTCCTCCGCAGTGTCTGTACCATTCTACATTCCCACCAACAGTAAATAAGTGTTCCTATCACTGCACATTCTCTCCAACACTTGTAATTTTCTGATCTTTTAATAGTGGCCATTCTAATAGGTGTGAAATGATATGTAGTTTTGATTTGCATTTCCCTAATCACTATTGATGTTGAACATTTTTCCATGTGTTTCTTCACCATTTGTATTTCTTCTTTGGACAATTGTCTAGTCGAGACTTTTGCTCATTTTTTAATGAGCAATTTGTTTTTTTATTGTTAAGCTGCAGTACTTCTTTATATATCATGGATATTAAACCCTTATCGGATATGTGATTTCCAAATATTTTCTCCCATTGAGTCGACTGCCTTTTCACCCTTTTGACAAAGTCCTTTGAGGTACAAAAGTGCTTAATTTTGAGAAGGTCCAATTTATCTATTTTTTTCTTTTGTTGCTCGTGCTTTGGGTGTAAGGTTAAGAAACTACCACCACAAGATCTTGACAAGGTTTTCCTACATTGTTTTTCCACGAGTTTTATGGTTGTCACTTTTATAATTTGGTCTTTGATCCATTTTGAGTTCATTTTTGTATAAGGTTTGAGTAGGGGTCTTCTTTCCTTCTTTTGGATATGGATATCTGGTTCTCCCAGCACCATTTGTTGAATAGACTGTTCTGGCCTAGCTGGGAGGGCTTGACAGCCTTGTCAAAAATCACTTGACCATAGAGATGAGGGTCTATTTTTGAATTCTCAATTCGGTTCCGTTGGTCAATCTGTGTGTCTTTATGCCAGTACCCATATTGTTTTTACCACTGTAGCTAGGTAATATGCTTTAACGTCAAGAAGTGAGAGCCCCCAACTTCATTCTTTTTAAAGACATTTTTGGCTATTCCAGGCCCCTTACCCTTCCAAATAAATTTGACAGTTGGCTTTTCCATTTCTGAAAAAAAAAAAAGAGGCTGTTGGGATTTTTATTGGGGTTGCATTGAACCTGTAAATAAGTCTGGGTAGAATTGACATCTTAATGATATTTAGTCTTCCAATCCATGAACTTGGAATGTCCTTCTATTTATTTAAGTTTTCTTGAGGTTTCTTTTAGCAATGTTTTGTAGTTTTCTGAATACAAGTCCTTTATGTCCTTCGTTAAGTTTATTCCTAAATATTTGATTCTTTTATTCATTATTATAAATTGAATTTTTTTTCCTGATTTCCTCATTTTGCTCTCCAGTAGTGTATAGAAATGATATTGATTTTTGCATATATTAATCTTGTATCCCACCACTCTGCTGAACTCATCTAATAGTTCTAGTAGCTTTGTTGTGGATTTTTCAGGATTTTATTAATATAGGATCATATCATCAGTGAATAATGACACTTCTTCCTTTCCTATTTGAGTGCCTTTTATTTCTTTATCTAGCCTAACTGTTCTAGCTAGAACGTCTAGCACAATATTGAATAACAGTGGTGACAGTGGGCATCCTTGTCTTGTTCATTAACTCAGCAAGAAAGCTCTCAGTCTTTCACCATTGAGTACAAGGCTAGCTATCCGTTTTTTATATATGCACTTTTCTATAGTGAGAAAGCTTCCTTCTATTCCTATCATTTGGTGTGTTTTTATCAAGAAAGGATGCTGTATTTTGTCAAATGCTTTTTCTGCAACAATCGAGAGGATCGTGTGATTTTTCTTCTTCATTTTATTAATGTGGTTTATTACAATAATTGATTTTCTTGTGTTGAACCACCCTTTCATACCTGTGATAAAGCCCACTTGATCATGGTGTATAATTCTTTTAATATGCTTTTGGACTTGGTTT
The DNA here is from genome assembly GCA_026826555.1 of Tolypeutes matacus. Taxonomy (NCBI): domain Eukaryota; kingdom Metazoa; phylum Chordata; class Mammalia; order Cingulata; family Chlamyphoridae; genus Tolypeutes; species Tolypeutes matacus. The sequence continues at coordinate 6,000,529 of JAKSZT010054226.1, forward strand.
GCAAGTATGTTATTGAGGATTTTTGCATCTATATTCATTAGAGACATTGGTCTGTAATTTTCTTTTTTCATAGTGTCTTTGTCTAGTTTTGGTATTAGGGTAATGTTGGCTTCATAGAATGAGTTTGGTAGCATTCTTTCCTGTTCAATTTTTTGGAAGAGCTTGAACAAGATTGGTATTAGTTCATCTTTGAATGGTTGGTAGAATTTACCTGTAAAGCCATCTCGTCCTGGGCTTTACATCTTTGGGAGGTTTTTGGTGATTGTTTCAATCTCTTTACTTGCAATTTGTTTGTTGAGGTCTTCTATTTCTTCTAGAATCAGGGTAGGTTGTTCACGTGTTTCTAGGAATTTGTCCATCTTGTCTACATTATCTAGTTTTTAAGCACACAGTTGTTCATAGTATCCTCTTATAATCGCTCTTATTTTTGAAGGTCAGTGGTAATGTCCCCCATCTCATTTCTCATTTTGTCTTCTCTCTTTTTTTCTTTGTCAGTCTAGCTAAGGGTTTGTTGATTTTGTTGATCTTCTCAAAGAACCAACTTTTGGTTTTGTTGATACTCTTTTTTTTTTTTTTTTTTTTTTTTTTTTGTTATTCTTTACAATTTCTTTCTTTCAGCTTGGTTTGGGATTAATTTACTATTATTTTTCCAGTTCATCCAGGTGTGCAGTTAGATCTTCATTTTTAGTTCTTTCTTCTTTTTTAATGTAAGCCTTGAGGGCTATAAATTTCCCTCTCAGCACTGCAGTGTCCCATAGATTTTTTATATGTTTTGTTCTCATTTTCATTCATCTCAAGATATTTACAATTTCTTCTTTGGCCCATGGATTAATTAAGATTGTGTTGTTTAATCTCCCTATATTTATGAATTTTCCCTTTTTCCATCCATTATTGATTTCCAGCTTCATCCCATATGATCAGAGAAAATGTTTTATATACTTTCAATCTTTTAAAATTTATTGAGACCAATCTTGTGACCCAACATATGGTCTATCCATGAGTGCTTGAAAAGAATGTGTATCCTGCTGCTTGGAAATGTAATGCTCGATAAAAGTCTGTTAGCTTTTGTTCATTTATCATATTATTCAAGCTCTCTGTTTCTTTATTTATCCTCTGTCCAGATATTCTGTCCACTACTGAAAGTGGTGTATTGAAGTTTCCAACTATTATTGTAAAGACACCTATTTCTCCCTTCAGTTTTGCCAGTGTGTGCCTCATGTATCTTGGGGCACCCAGGTTAGGTGCATAAATATTTATTATAGTTATTTCTTCTTGGTTATTTGCCCCATTTATGAATATATAATGACTTTCTTCATCCCTTATAACAGTTTTGCATTTAAAATCTATTTTGTCTGATATTAGTATTATTGCTACTCCAGATCTTTTTTATTATTATTATTTATTTATTTACTTACTTACTTATTTATTTATTTATTTATTTTAATATTTTAAAAGATACTGAAATTACATAAATGTTACGCAAAAATTACAGGGATTCCTATGTTCCCCTCCTCCCACACCTCCCATAACATCCCATATAAACATCTTTCATTAGTGTGGCACATCACCTGCAATGGATATACACATCCTGAGGCTTTGCCACTAAGCATAGACCACAGTTCACATCGTAGACCACATTCTCTCCCACACAGTTCTGCATAGTATATGCTGATGTAAAATGGCCTATATCCGTCACCGCAATGTCACACAGGACAACCCCCAAGTCCTGAAAAATACCCTGTATTACAACTGCTTTTCCCTTCCCTGCCCCAAAAGCATCCAGTGGCCACTGGTTTGACCTCACTGTTGTAATTTCTTCCATTGTGTGAATCACAATATGTCTCCAACAGAATACCAGTAAGTCCACTCTAGTCCATAGCTCTTCCCCCAATCCTGAGGAGTTTAGGATAGTGATGTCCACTCTACCTCCAAATGAGAGGGGGCTTATATCCCATGGATACGATGGATGGGATTACCCTGCCTGCAGCTGCAGACTCTCTGCATTCCCTGGGATGGCCGTTATCCATCATCATCTCCTCACCAGGTGACTTGGGTGAGTCCATTCAGCTGTAGAGTAGGAGTTGCAGCTCCACCAAGATTCCAGGCACAGGTGGCACATGGGCAGGCCAAAGGCTCCAGTCTCTGGAAGTACACCTACAAATTTCAGCATCACATATAGGTTTGAATAGAAGGGACTGATGGACCATGTGCAGGGAGGACTTATTTGAGTCCAACTCTGTCACCCTCAGGAGCACAGATTCCAAAGTAGAGCCCACTGATAAGGCATCAATCTCTGGAGCTATACCCCCTTATATAGGACCCGGGTGTCTCCAGAGCCCTCAGGAGCCCCTCTGTGTGGGGTGATATCACCTAAAGGAAGTACAAGAAGGAAATAACAAAGATTAGAGCAGAACTAAATGAAATAGAGAATAAGAAAGCACTAGAAAAAATAAACAAAACCAAAAGCTGGTTCTTCAAGAAGATCAATAAAATTGACAAACCAGACTAACAAAGCCAGACTAACAAAGAAAGAGAGAGAAAAGATGCAAATACACAAAATAATGAATGAGCAAGGGGATATCACTACTGACCCCACAGAAATAAAGAGTATCATAAGAGGATACTTTGAAAATTATATGCCAACAAGAATGATAATTTAGAGGAAATGGACAAATTTCTAGAAACTCACAAACAGCCTACATTGATGAAAGAAGAAATTGATGAACTCAACAGTCCAATTACAAGTAAAGAGATAGACTCAGTCATCAAAAACCTCCCAACTAAGAAGAGCCCAGGACCACATGGCTTCACAGCTGAATTCTACCAAACATTCTGGAAAGAGCTAACACCAATCCTGCTTAAGCTCTTCCAAAAAAATAGAAGTAGAAGGAATATTGCCTAACTCATTCTATGATGCCAACATTACCTTAATACCAAAACCAAACAAAGATACCAGAAGAAAGGAAAATTACAGACCAATTTCTCTAATGAACCTAGATGCTAAAATCCTCAACAAAATACTTGCTAATTGCATTCAACAACATATCAAAAGAATTATACACTATGACCAAGTGGGTTTCATCCTGGGTATGCAAGGATGGTTCAATATAAGAAAATCAATCAATGTAATACACCACATAAACAGATTGAAAGAAAAAAATCACATGATCATTTCTATAGATACAGAAAAAGCATTCGACAAAATACAGCACCCTTTCCTGATAAAAACACTGCAAAAGATAAGAATAGAAGGAAACTTTCTGAATATGATAAAGGGTATATATGAAAAACCCAAAGCTAACATCATCTTCAATGGTGAAATCCTAAAAGCCTTCCCTCTGAGATCGGGAACAAGACAAGGATGCCCACTATCACCACTTCTATTTAACATTGTTTTAGAAGTACTTGCTTGAGCACTGAGGCAAGAAAAAGATATAAAAAGCATCCAAATTGGAAAAGAAGAAGTAAAAATTTCATTATTTGCAGACAACATGATCCTATACGTAGAAAGCCCTGAGAAATCTACAACAAAGCTTCTAGAACTTATAAAGGAGTTCAGTAATGTCTCAGGCTATAAGATCAATGCTCAAAAATAAGTAGTATTTCTGTACACCAATGACGAGCAATCTGAGGAGGAAATCAAGAAAAAAATACCATTTACAATAGTAACTAAAAGAATCAAATACCTAGGAATAAATTTAACTAAAAATGTAAAGGACTTATATACAAAAAACTACATATCACTGTTAAATGAACAAACCAAGTAGCCTGACAAGATACAGGAATTAAGACAACTAATCAATGACAATCACACAAATCTCCTAAATCAATTCAAAGAATTGAAAGGAAATATGACTAAAGAGATAAAGGATATTAAGAAAACACTGGGTGAGCATAAAAAGTATGGCTTGTAATTTTTTGCTGGTGAATTTACTCTGATGGTAAATACCATGGTTGGGTGACCCTCAAAGAAGGTCCCTTGGACAGCTTTTGACCCCTTCTCCATTGTTTTTGTGAGAGAGTTAAGCCCTGCCTGCCTACTCCAATGCCATCTTCCCAGAACTCCTCTCTTACTACTTTCAATATTTTCTATTTATCTTTTTTTTTTGTATTCTTTTTTTTTTAATTTTATTTTCTCTATCTTTATCTTTCAACAGTTGGACTATGCTGTGTCTAGGTATGAATTGCTTTGTATTTACCCTACTTGGGGTTTATTGAGGTTCTTGGATCTATAGATTATTGTTTTTAATCAAATTTTAGAGGTTTTGATCATTATTTCTTCAGATATTTTTTTCTGCTCCCTTTCCTCTCATTTTTCCTTCTGAGATTCCCATTTTATGTGTATCTGTATGTTTTGTGCTAACCAACAGGTCTCTGAGGCTCTTTTTTCATTCTTTTTTCTCTGCTCTTCAGAATAGAATTCTATTTAGACATCTTCTTGTTTACTGATTCTTTTTTTCTCCCTGCTCAAATTTGCTGTTGAATCCCTCTTGTGAATTTTTCATTTTACTTATTATGCTTTTCAACTCCATAATTTCCATTTAGTGTTTTTTTTTAAATTTCTCTCTTTATTGACATTATCTATTTCATAAAGCCATTGTCATTACACTTTTCTTTAGTTCTTTTAATATATCTATAATTGTTACTTTGAAATATTTGTCTGCTAAGTTCATTGCCTAGGCCCACTCTGAGACAGTTCTATTGACTGCTTTTCTCCCTAGGTATACATATATATTATCTCATTTAATTCTTTTTCCCTACTCACTTTATTTAGAAAAATTTCAAATATATAAACATGAAACAAATAGTAAAAAAGAACCCCTATGTGCCCTCCACCCAGATTCAATAATTAATATTTTGCCATATCTGCTTGACCTCTCTTTCTCTCTGTGTGTATGCAGACTTTTCCCCCTGAAATATCTGAAACTAAGTTGTATGCAATATGACACTTTATCTATAAATGCTTATGCAAGTATATCCTAAGAATAAGGACATTATTCTTTTTTTTTTTTTTTTTTTTTTTTAAGATTTTATTTATTTATTCATTTATCCCCCCCTTGCTGCTTGTGCTCGCTGGGTCAGCTAACCATGCCATGCGGGCGGGCTTACCTTCACCAGGAGTCCCGGGAACCGAACCCGGGGCCTCCCATATGGTAAACGGGAGCCCTACTGATTGAGCCACAGCCGCTTCCCAGGACGTTATTCTTATACCCATAATACCATTATCACAGCAAAGAAAATTAGTAACAATTATTCACTAATACCATCTACTATTCAGTTCATATTGAAAATTTCCAGGATGGGCCAACAATGTCTTCTATAACTTTTTTCCTCTCTAAACTAGGATCCAATTAAAGTTCATGGTTTGGATCTATTACTTTTTTTAAAAAGTAACTTTGGCAACTGTATTAGTCAGCCAAAGGGGTGCTGATGCAAAATACCAGAAATCTGTTAGTGTTTATAAAAGGGTATTTATTTGGGGTAGAAGCTTACAGTTACCAGGCCATAAGGTATAAGTTACTTCCCTCACCAAAGTCTGTTGCCATGTGTTGGAGCAAGATGGCCGCCGACGTCTGCAAAGGTTCAGGCTTCCTCTTCCCCTTAAGGCTCCGTGGTCTCAGCTTCTTCCAATATCAGCTGTAGGCTGAGATAAGTCTCCTCTCTCCTGGGGCTCATTTCTCTCTGGGCTCAGCTGCTCTGTTCCCTCCACAAGGTCAGCTGTAGACTATCAGGCTCTATCTCTTCCCAGGACCTCTGCTGTGTCTGTGGAGCCTTCTCTATTCCTCTGTGTTCTTCTCCTGTGTGTTTACTTCCTGGGGCTCCAGCTCAAAACTCCAACTCTGTGTTCTGCCATGTCCTTTTCTCTGTGAGTCCCCACCCACCATGAGGGCGGGGACTCAACATCCTACTGACATGGCCCAATCAAAGCCATAATCATAATTTAATCAAGAAAAAGTGAAACCTCCGAAGTAAATACAATCTAATACATCCAGAGGAACAGACAAGTTTACAAGCATAATCCATTATCTATTTTTGGAATTCATAAATAATACCAAACTGCTACAGCAACTTTCTTTTATTTACTGTAAGCAGTTTTTCTATCCTTTCCTTTTCTGCCTTACAGTCTTCTTATATTTTTATACCTGCATTCATTAATGAAACTGGCCCCAATTTTTCTTTTATGTGCTGCCCTGGTTAGAGATTGTTATCAAGTTTTTAATAGTTTCATAATATAACTTTTTAAAACTATTCACTGAAAGAGTTGGTATAAGGTTGATGTTATTTTTTAAATGTCAAATGATGCTCTCTGGGCCTGAAGTTTATTTTATGATTATTTTTTAATTACAAATTCAATTTTTACTAGTTATAGGATTATGAGAATTTCGGTTTCTTCTTTTGTCTTATTAAATTGTATTTTTCTAGGATTTTACCCATTTCATCTAAATGACTTTAGTTATACGCATAAAGTAATTGATAACATCATTTTATGAATAAGTTAATGTCTATAGAAATGCCATTGATAATACTGGTTATTTGTACCTCCTTTTTTAAATTTGATTAATCTTACCAAAAGTTTATCAATTCTATATCTTTTCCAAAAAAATAACTTTTGGCTTTTTGATCCTCTATTTTATATTTGCTAACTATATCATTAATTTCTTCATTTATCTTTATTTTAATCCTTTCTTCTCATTTCTTTGGGTTTATTTTACTGTATTGTGATTTCTACCTTGACCCATGGATTATTTACATAGATATTAATTTCCATTTACATGGTTATTATATAGTTATCTTTTGTAATTGGCTCAATTCTTAATTCCACCATGGTCAGAAAACCATACTCTATATGATTTCATTTCTTTGAAGTTCGCTGAAACTTGTTTTATATCCCAGCATATAATCAGTTTGGTAAATATTCCATGGGCTCTTGAAAACAATGTGAATCACAAATTTGTTGGGTGTAGTGTTCTACATATGTCAAAATAAGATCAAGTCTGTTGATCATTCTGTTCAAATATTCTAGATTATTACTGATTTCAGGATGGCTTGTTTTATGAGTTACTGTGAGAAGTGTGTTAAATTTTTTCATTATAAATATGGATTTGTTACTGCATTACTGTCAATTTTTGCCATATATATTTTGAAACTATATTTTTGAGTGCATATTGTCATCTTCTTTTTATCTTAAAGACTGTTTCGTATGTTTAATATTATCTAGACCAACTTTCTCTTAGTTATTGTGTGCACCTTCTTCATCCTTTTACTTTCAACCTTATTGTCTTCTAATGTTTTAAATATTTTAAGCAAATTTTAATTGGGCTTTGTTTTCCTACTGTCTGACAATCTTAGTCTTTAAAAGGGATATTTTCCCGCATTTATCTGTATTTTAAACACATATTTTTATTGATGTATAACATGCACAAAGAAAATCCCACACATCAAAAGTGAACAGGTAGGGAAGCGGAGATGTAGCTTAGTGGTTGAGCACCTGCTTCCCACATACTGGGTCCCGGGTTCAATCCCTGGTAGCTCCTAAAAACAAAACAAAAACAACCTTCACTGGGGAGTGGATGTAGCTCAGTTGCTGAGCGTCTGCTTCCCATGTACAAGGTCCTGGGTTCAATCCCCAGCATGTCCTACAAAAAAAAAAGAACAGCTAAATAAATTTTTATAACATGAACATACCTACACAGCCAATACCCAGATCAAATATCAAACATCATTAGCATCCCAAAAGCCCTCTTCCTATCCCTTCCCAGTCACTACCTCTCAAGATAACCACTAACCTGACTTCTAGCACCATATATTAAGTTTGCCTGTTTTTGAACTTTATATAAATGGTGTCTTAAAAAATGTACTCTTTTGTATATGCTCTTTTTTACATACTCTTTTTGCACAAGATTATTGTTGTAAGATTCTTACGTGTCATTGCATGTAGCAATATTTCAGTCATTCTCATTGCTGAATAGTATTCAATTATATGATAAACAAACAATTTATCTACCCATTCTATTGTTGATAACATTTGATTTATTTCCAGTTTGGGCTATGATTAATAGTATTGCTTTGCACATTCTTATCACGTCTTTTGGAGATCAAATGGATTTATTTCTGTGGGGTATAAACTTAGGAGCTGGAATTGCTGGGCATAGAGTATGCATATATTCAGACTGTATATATTGCCAAATAGTTTTCCTAAATGATTTTTTTTACAAATTTACACTCCCATCAGCACCACATGAAAGTTCCAGTTGCTCTACAACCTTTGCACCATTTGATATTGTCAACTTTTTTCATTGTTGTTATTTGATATGTGTACACTCATATCTCATTGTATTTTTTTTTTATTATTATGGGTAAAAATCAAAATTCTCACAATACATACAAACATTTGCAAAATGATATATAAATATATATGCATATATGTGTATTTGC
>JAKSZT010054226.1:6009364-6158926 GCA_026826555.1 Tolypeutes matacus
TAATGTGGCTATGAACATCGGTGTGCAGATGTCTGTTCGTGTCACTGCTCTCAGTTCTTCTGGGTATATACCCAGTAGTGGTATTGCAGGGTCACATGGCAAGTCTATATTCAACTTCTTTAGGAACTGCCAAACAGTCCTCCATAGTGGTTGTACCATCCTGCATTCCCACCAACAGTGAAGAAGTGTTCCTATCTCTCCACATCCTCTCCAACACTTGTAGTTCTCTGTCTTTTTCATAGTGGCCATTCTGATAGGTGTGAAATGATATCTCATTGTAGTTTTGATTTGCATTTCCCTAATCATGAGTGATGTTGAACATTTCTTCATGTGTTTTTTGTTTTGTTTTGTTATTTTTTTTGCTATTTGTATTTCTTCCTCGGAGAAATGTCTATTCAAGTCTTTGGCCCATTTTTTAATTGGGTCATTTGTCTTTTTATTGTTGAGTTGTAATATCTCTTTATATATCCTGGATATTAAACCCTTATCAGATATGTGATTTCCAAATATTTTTTCCCATTAGGTTGGCTGCCTTTTCACCCTTCTGACAAAGTCCTGTGAGGTGCAAAAGTGTTTAATTTTGAGGAGGTCCTATTTATCTACTTTTTCTTTTGTTGCACGTGCTTTGGGTGTGTGTCCAAGAAACCACCACCTACTACAAGGTCTTGAAGATGTTTCCCTACATTTTCTTCTAGTAGTTTTATGGTCCTGGCGTTTATATTTAGATATTTGATCCATTTTGAGTTGATTCTTGTATAGGGGGTGAGATAGGGGTCATCTTTCATTCTTTTGGTTATAGATATCCAGTTCTCCCAACACCATTTGTTGAAGAGACTGTTTTTTCCCATCAGCGTGGGCTTGGTAGGTTTGTCAAAAACCAGTTGACTGTATAGGTGAGGGTTTATTTCTGGATTCTCAATTCTATTCCACTGATCGATATGTCTGTCTTTATGCCAGTACCATGCTGTTTTGACAACTGTAGCTTTGTAATATGTTTCAAGATCAGGCAGTGAAATTCCTCCCACATTGCTCTTCTTTTTTAGAATACTTTTGGCTATTCGGGTGCACTTACCCTTCCAGATGAATTTCTAATTCTGTAAAGTAAGATGTTGGGATTTTGATTGGTATTGAATTGAATCTATAAATCAGTTTGGGCAAGATTGACATCTTCACGATATTTTTTTCTTCCAATCCATGAACATGGAATGTCTTTCCATTTGTTCAGGTCTTTTTAAATTTCTTTTAGCATTGTTTTGTAGTTTTCTGCATATAGGTCCTGTACTTCCTTGGTTAAATTAACTCCTAGGTATTTGAGTCTTTTTGTTGCTATTGAAAATGGAATTTTCCTCCTGATTTCCTCCTCAGATTGTTCAGTACTAGTGTACAAAAACATTACTGATTTTTGCATGTTGATCTTAAATCCTGCCACTTTGCTGAACTCATTTATTAGTTCAAGTAGCTTTGTTGTGGATACTTCAGGATTTTCTAAATACAGGATCATGTCATCCGCAAACAGTGAAAGTTTTACTTCCTCTTTTCCTATTTGGATGCCTTTAATTTTTTTGTCTTGTCTAATTGCCCTAGCTAGAACTTCTAGTACAATGTTGAATAACAATGGTGACAGTGGGCATCCTTGTCTTGTTCCTGATCTTAGGGGGAAAGCTTTCAACCTTTCCCCATTGAGTATGATGTTGGCTGTGGGTTTTTCATATATGCCTTTTATCATATTGAGGAATTTTCCTTTTATTCTTATCTTTTGAAGTATTTTTATCAAAAAAGGATGTTGGATTTTGTAGAATGCCTTTTCTGAATCTATTGAGACGATCATGTGGTTTTTTTCCTTCAATTTGTTAATGTAGTGTATTACATTGATTGATGTTCTTATGTTGAACCAGCCTTGCATGCCAGGAATGAATTCCACTTGGTCGTGATGTATAAGTCTTTTCATATGCTGTTGGATTCGATTTGCAAGTATTTTGTTGAGAATTTTTGCATCTATGTTCATGAGAGAGATTGGTCTGTAATTTTCTTTTCTTGTGGAATCTTTATCTGGCTTTGGTATTAGGGTGATGTTGGCTTCATAAAATGTGTTGGGTAATTTTCCCTCCTCTTCAATTTTTTGGAAGAGTTTAAACAGGACTTTTAGAATTCTTTTAGAAATGCTTGGTAGAATTCACCTGTGAAGCCATCTGGTCCTGGACTTTTCTTTGCTGGGAGATTTTTGATGACGGATTCAATCTCCTTAATTGTGATTGGTTTGTTAAGTTCTTGTATTTCTTGTTGTGTCAGTGTAGGTTGGTTATGAGTTTCTAGAAATTTGTCCATTTCATCCAGGTTGTCTAGTTTGTTGGCATATAGTTTCTCATAATATCCTCTTATGATTCTTTTTATTTCTGTGAGGTCATTTGCAATTTCCCGCCTTTCATTTCTGATTGTATTTATTTGCATCTTCTCTCTTTTTTTCTTTGTTAGTCTAGCAAGGGATTTGTCAATTTTATTGAACTTCTCAAAGAACAAGCTTTTGGTTTTGTTGATTTTCTCTATTGCTTTTCTGTTCTCATTTTCATTTATTTCCGCTCTAATCTTTATTATTTCTTTCCTTCTTTTTGCTTTGGGATTGGTTTGCTGTTCTTTTTCTAGTTTCTCAAGTTGTTCGGTTAAATCTTTGAGTTTAGCTCTTTCTTGTTTCTTAATATAGGCATTTAGGGCTATAAATTTCCCTCTCAAGACTGCCTTTGCTGTATCCCATAAGTTTTGATACGTTGTGTTCTCATTTTCATTTGTCTCAATATATTTACTGATTTCACTTGCAATTTCTTCTTTGACCCACTGAATATTTAGGAGTGTGTTGTTCAGTCTCCACACATTTGCAAATTTACTTTTTTCCTGTCTGTTATTGATTTCTAGTTTCATTCCATTATGATCTGAGAAGGTGCTTTGTATAATTTCAATCTTTTTATATTTATCGAGACCTGTATTGTGACCTAACATGTGGTCTCTCCTGGAGAAAGATCCACGGGCACTTGAGAAGAATGTATAACCCACTGAGTTTGGATGCAGTGTTCTGTATATGTCTGTTAGGTCTAACTTGTTTATCATATTGTTCAAGTTCTCTGTTTCCTTGTAGATCTTCTGTCTAGTTCTATCTAATGATGTGAGAGGGGTGTTGAAGTCTCCGATGATTATTGTAGAATTGTCTATTTCTCCCTTCAGTTTTGCCAGAGTTTGTCTCATATATTTTGGGGCTCTCTGGTTAGGTGCGTGGATATTTATGTCTGTTATATCTTCCTGGAGGATCGTCCCTTTTATTAATATATAATGGCCTTCCACATCTCTTATCACTTTTTTGCATTTGAAGTCTGTTTTGTCTGATATTAGTATAGCTACCCCTGCTCTTTTCTGTTTACTATTCGCGTGGAGTATCTTTTTCCAACCTTTTACTTTCAGCCGGCTTGTATCCTTGGGTCTGAGGTGAGTTTCTTGTAAGCAGCATATGGATGGCTCATGTTTTTTTATCCATTCTGTCAGCCTGTATCTTTTGATTGGGGAATTTAATCCATTCACATTCAATGATATTACTGAAAATGCACTATTTATTTCCTCCATTTTATTCTTTGGTTTTCATATGTCATCTTGTTTTTGTCTTTCTTTTTACTCTTTTGGTTATCCTTTCTGCTTTTCGTTCTTCTATACTCTCCTCCAAGCTTCTCTCTCCTGTCTTTTTCTTTCAGGTTCTAAGGCTTCCTTTAATATTTCCTGCAAAGTTGGATTCTTTTTTGCAAACTCTCTTAGTTTCTGTTTGTTTGTGAATACTTTATATTCACCTTCATATTTGAAGGACAGTTTTGCTGGATAAAGAATTCTCTGCTGGCAGTTTTTCTCTTTCAGTTTCATAGTTGTATCATACCACTGTCTTCTCGCCTCCATGGTTTCTGAAGAGAAATCTGCACAAAGTCTTACTGGATGTCCTTTGTACGTGATCGTTTGCTTCTCTCTTGCTGCTCTGAGAATTTTCTCTTTATCTTTTACATTTGACATTCTGAATAATATGTGTCTCGGCGTAGGTCTAGTTGGATTTATTCTCATTGGGGTATGGTGTGCTTCTTAGACATGTAAGTTCATTTCTTTCATGAGAGTTGGGAAATTTTCAGCTATTATTTCCTCAAATACTCTTTCTGCCCCTTTTCCTTTCTCTTCTCCTTCTGGAACTCCCATGACACATATGTTCTTGCGTTTTGTGTTGTCATTCAACTCTCTGAGCCCCTGCTCAATTTTTTCATTCTTTTCTCTCTCTGTTCTTTTCTCTCTTCGATTTTAGCTGCTCTGTCTTCAGTATCACTTATTCTTTCTTCTATAATTTCGAGTCTGCTGTTGTATGCTTCAAATGTATTTTTGACTTCACCTATTGTGTCTTTCATTCCCATGAACTCCATTACTTTTCTGTTCAGGGTTTCAAATTCTTCTTTGCGTTCGCTCAATGACTTCTTGATGTCATTGATCTCTTTAACTATATTCTCTTTCATCTCATTAATTTGATTTTGGAAATTTGTGCTCATCTCACTGATTAGTTCTCTCAAATTCTGCATCTCTTCTGGGACTTTGCTGTATTCCTTTTCTTGGGCCATGTCTTCTATTTTCTTAGTATGGCTCGTAATGTTTTGCTGGTGCTTAGGCATCTGGTTAGTTTGTATTTTACTTAGATGCTCTATGTCTTTCTCTTTTATGGGGTTTTAGTGGCAGGAGGCTGTGAGTTACCACAGCTCTTTGATTTTTGGCTCAACCTTGATTGTTAGGATTGTTCTGCTGGTTGCTCAATACTGGGCACTGGACCCAGTAATTGGTGTAGAGTCATTTCCTAGGGCCTTGGGCAGGGAGGCTATAGAGGCCAGGAAAAGCCTCTCTTACTTATTAATTTTCTTATATGCACTTCCTTGGTCTGCCAGGAGATGGCGCTTGTTGGCACCTCTCAATTCAATGCCTGGTCGGAGCTTATTTGTTGCGACACAGGCCAGTTCAATGTGATAGAGCTTCCTGTCTGGGGGCTAAGAGCCTTGTAATTCAAACTTTCTGAGACAGTTCTCCAGACTTCTCTCGTAGCACCCCCCTTTTCCCAGCTAGGAACTATTTCCACTCCCTTCTGAATCCTCAACAATCAGTCCCTGTTAGTAGAGGAGGAGATTGGGAGGTTTGTATATCTTTAGCCCCTTGCAGGCTCCAAGGCAAACAATGGCGCAGCCCCACCCAGCCTGGAAGGACTCTCAGGACAGGGCAGACCAAACCTGGGAGTCCAAAGCAGGGTCAGCCCCAGGCTCTCTCTCCCCTCCCCCGTGGAGTCCTCAACAATTAGTCCAGGCTAGAAGAGAGGGAGGTTGGGAGGGCTGGATTTCTCCTTCCTTTCTAGGCTCCCAGGGCAAACCTCTGTGTGGAAGGGTCCATGGGGCTCCACAGCCCAAATTTCAGGTCTGAACTTGAGTCAGCCTAAGGCTGTGTCCCTCTCTCTCCCCTTTCAGGGAGTGGCAGATCCCTGAAGCCCCCTTTGTCTGTGGTCGCAGGCCCAGAGGCCAGAGAATTCTGAAGAGTGTGGGGGAGGGTGCCGGCAGCAGCAGAAGCTGCTATTTGCAACTCACAATTCTGTAGTCGTGATTTCCCTCTTCTGTCCCTCTCTCCTCTGGGTGGTGTGCAGCCTTCACCTGCTGTCCTAAACCCTAGAAGATCTTTTTCGGGGCTGTTTCAGCTTGTCCTCTAGCTATTTTTCTGGAGAAGAGATTCCCGTGTCTTACTAGTCTGCCATCTTCCCGGAAGTCTCTCTCTTTTTTTTTATTGGTCTATTCTTGTGCCAATGCCACACTGTAGCTTCATAGTAAGTCTTAATAGCTGATAATATAATTCTACTAGCTTTGTTCTTCTTCAAGTTTATCTTAGCTACTCTTTTAAAAAATTCTCTTCAATTGTGGTTATATATATATAAATATATATATATATATACACAGAATATAAAATTTGCCATTTTAACCATTTTAAGTATACAATTCAGTGGTTTTAATTACATTCACAATGTCATGATATCCTTACCACCATCCATTACCAAAATTTTCCATCATCCCATACAGAAACTCTGTACCCATTAAGTAACAACCCAGTGCTCTCCCCTTCTTCCAGTCCCTGTTAAACTCTAATCTACTTTCTGTCTCTATGAAGTTACATAGTCTAGATTTTTCAGGTAAGTGGAATCATACAATATTTGTCCTTTTGCATCTGGCTTATTTCATTTAGCATAATGTTTTCAAGTTTCATCAGTGTTGTAGCATGTATCAGAACTTCATTTCTTTTAATGGCCAAATAATATTCCATTGTATGTATATACCACATTTTGTTTATCCATTCATCTGTTAATGGATGCTTGGGTTGTTTCCACCTCTTGATTATTGTGAATAATGCTGCTATGAACTTTGTTTTCAATTCCTTTGGGTATATACCTAGAAGTAGAACTTCAGCCATTATTTCTTCAATTATTCTTTCTGTTCCTTTCTCTCTCTCTTCTCCATCTGGGGCTCTCATAATGTGTAAGTTTGTCCATTTGATGTTGTCCCACAGGTCCCTAAGGATTTGTTCACTTTTCTTCATTCTTTTTTTTCTGTGTTCCTCAGATTAGATAATTTTAGTTGTCCTTTCAAGTTCACTGATTCTTTATTCTGCCAGCTCAAATCTTCTGTTGAACACCACTAGTGAAATTTTCATTTCAGCTATTTAATTTTCAACTCCAGAATTTCTGTTTGGTGCATTTATAATTTGTATCTCTTTATTGATATTCTCATTTTGTTCAGTTATCATTTTCCTGATTTCCTTTGGTTCTTTGTCCATGTTTTTCCTTAAGTTCTTTGACCATATTTAAGAGGGCTGTTTTAAAGTCTTTGTCTAGTAGGTCCAATCTAAGCTTCCTCAAGGATGGTTTCTGTCACTTTATTTTGTTCCTTTGAATGGGCTATCTTTCCCAGTTTTTTTGTTTGTTTGTTTGTTTGTTTTTGTACGACTTGTGGGTATTTTTGTTGCAGTCTGGACATTTGAATATTATAATATAACTCTGGAAATCAGATCTTCCCCCTTCCCTGGATATTGATAGTTTTTTTGATTTTTGAAGGCTGTTGTATTCTATTAATTTAATGATTTTTCCAAACTATTTGGCAAAGCCTGTACTCCCTTGTTGTGTGTGGTAACTGGCATCTCTGTTCCTTTAGCCTGTATTAAATGTGGAGGAAAAAAAGTTTTTAAACTAGCAAACAATCAAAAATACTTTTTAGTTTTTAAACTAACAATCAGAAATACTTATCCGAGTCTTTGCAGATTTGTTCTGTGTTGAAACTCCCTTTCAATGCTTAGCCAAGCTTGGGCTGAGCCAGCGCAAGGTGAAAGCTTAAGTTCTTCTTGGGTCTTTTCTGTGTACATCTTGCCCTGGGCTTGCAACAGGGCTTTCTAAATTAACCCATATGCACAGTACCCCTGAATGCCCTAATTTCTCTAGCATTGCCTCCCAGGCTCCAGGTGCTCTATTGTATGTCTCAACCATATCTTTCACACCCAGTACCTGTGGTTTGATAATTACTTTAAAGTGTTTTTGAGGAACACCTGCCAATTCTCCAGCCTAAGTGAGTTCTGAGATGTGTGAAACAGATTATGAGTACCTTGTGTCAGTCCTTCATGTAGACCAGATGGGTAGAACAGACATACAGGCTAATTTTTGAATAAAGTCGGCTTTGTTGCCTCAAACCAGGGCCCAGAGTTCCACACAGTGAAGGCAGGCTTCCCAGTCTCTCATATTACCACTGAACCAGGGAGGGAGTGAGGCAAAGGTTAGTAAAAGTGCCACAGAGATTTCCTATGTTTTTTAATTTGCCTTTTTCTTGGTTCAGCATTTACTTTGTTGCTGTACACTTTTGACTATTTTGTAGAATTCTGAAAAAGTGGCTTCTGACAGTTTCTGCTTATTTTTTTATATTTCTGTGGAGAGAAGGGAGTTTGGAGGTACCTACTCTACCATCTTGTTAATGTCACTCCTGTTTAGCTATTCTTGACCCTTTTGAATGTCCATATTCATTTTTAAATCAGGTTATTGCTTTTTGCACCCACCCACACACACAAAATCCTGCAGTAATTGATTGAGATTGCATTAAATCTATTGATCGATTTAGAGAGGACCAACATCATTACTATATTGAATCTTTCAATACATGAAATGGTATATTCCTCTTTTATTTCTCTCAGTATTGTTTTATAAGTTTCAGTAGAGAAGTCTTGCACATCTTTTGCTATATTAATTCTATTATTGATCATTGCCTTAATCAATTATTAGGAATGTCCAAATTGTGATTTTTCTAATACTGTCATTCATTATGCATTTATTAGCCAGAATTCTTCTATAAATAAATACTCTTCCTCATCCTCTAAGACTATTTAATTTCCCTGATACACAGTTCATTCCAGAAAGGCAGGATAAATGCTTAATGTTTTCTCTTTAACTACCAATTTTGAGACTAATGAGTTGGTGACTTAGCCACCTCCAACAGTACCTAATTAGTTTTGTTTTATTTATCTTTCTCATTGGACTATCATTATGAATTAATCGCTAGTGTTTTATGAATTAGGTTTTTATAAGTTGTCATTCTATTTGATTTTCGCATAGTCCCATCTGTAGACAGAATGTCCCTTCAAGCTCGCTCCTGGGTCCTTTGACATACTTCTGTCTTTACCTAGGTTTCTGCAGATCAGAGCCTGAGACAAAGACTTGTGTGCACATAGTGTATTTGGAAAGGTGATTTAGTGTGTAAGAATGAAAGAGGTACAAGTATAACCAGAAAGGAGGGACAAATTGGCTATCTGGACTTTTTCCCCCACAGAGCTTTTCTGAGGAGCCTTTTTGAGATATATCTCAGTACTATTTGTCCATGGGAACAAATGGGGAAATATACATTGGCTACTGTTCCCCCATTGATCAAGAGTGGCCTCGTGCATGAGTGCTGAGTGGGTCCCTGCCAGGGCTCTATTCCCTACTGAGCTTTGGAGAAGCCAAGGGCAGGAAGGAAAGCCTCTCTGATTGCACCTTTACAAAACTTGTCAAGGCCTGTTGCAACTGGAGTAAGTGATGGGCGGAGAGAATTTTGAAGTGCTGTGCAAGAGGAGTCCAGTACTGGTCTCCCTTAAGTCCAACTCTTCAAAGCACTGGCCAGTCGCAATATCTGGAAGGCCTCAATAAAGAGAAGAGTGAAACAAACTACAGTCCCCATCGCTCGGTTGGTCCTGAGGCCATTACTGGAAAGCCAGCCCATTGACTTCTACCATCCAGCCTAGATTCCCTCCCTTGCCAGTACTTCAACTTGGAGCCCTCTTCTGTAAGGAAGTTCAGCTCCCCTTGCCTCACTCCTCTCCAGTGTTATTCCCATGAGGTAACCAAGGTAACTTTCCATACCTTTCTTTATGCTCATACATATGCCATACACACACATGTGCACATGTATACATGCACATTGTATATAGTATGATCTCATTGCTGTAAAACAAACAGAAAGCAAAAGCAAAATCCCTCACTCTCCATAGCTTTTTTGCTTTAACAATACATCATGGGAGGCAGATGTGGCTCAAATAGTCCATCTCCCATATGGAGGGACCTGGGTTCGATCCCCAGGACCTCCCAGTAAAATAAAGAAAAATATAGAAGGCGCACGGGCCGCCAGGCCCCGCGAGCGGTCATGCCATCAGGCCCCACTGAGCCACGCAGCAAGATGATGGCATAACAGGAGAGTGACACAAAGGGAGAGCCAAGATGAGAGGTGCCGAAAAACCAGGAACTAAGGTGGCACAGGTGGCAAAACGCCTATCTCCCACATTGAAGATTCCCAGGATCGAATCCTGGTGAAGACAGGAAGAGATGGATGAGAAGAGAGGACAGGAAACAGACACAGAGAATTGCCCAGCAAATGGACACAAAAACAGTAAAAACAGGGGTGGGGGTGGGGGTGGGGGCGAGGGTTAAAAATGGATAAAAGTAAAATAAATATTTTAAAAAAATACATCATGACTATTTTCTAAGACAATAGATAGAAATTGAATTCGTTCCATTTTTTTTTTTTTTTTTAAGGCAGTACTGGGGATTAAACCCAGGACCATGTACATATGAAGCAGGCATTCAACCACTGAGCTACACCTGCTCTGAATTCATTTTTTTAAATAGCTGTACAATATAGTATAGAAAGGGAATACTATATTATATGTATATATAACTTTTTGTTATTATAAACAATGTTGCAATAAGAATCTTTTAAAGTTTTATCTATTCTGTACAGTGAAGTCCCCAAACTGTGATTACTGGGTCAAGTCAAATGATATATTTAGATCTTTCTTTAACACCCTGGAATTTGTTTATTTGATTATGGTGTGAAGTGGGGTTTGGGGTAAGTGTCTGCATTAGTTAGGACACAGGTTTAGCTGCATGTAACAGAATCCTCAAATAACTGTGGCTTCCATGAGATGTACTTTTATTTCTCTTTCACACAATACGGGATGTGGAATGGAGTCTGTTGCATGATCATGCTCATCCAAGAATCCAGCCTCCTACTTTCTTCTTGCTCCACTTTCCTTTGGGATGAACCCCAGAAGTTGTCTGTATCACTTTCCCTCAAAGTCCATTGGCTTGAACTTAAGTCACATGACCTGTACTAGCTAAAAAGCAGCTAATATTTATTAAGGTCATATATAATTGAATCTATTTCTAGACTTTAATCTGTTGTCCTGTTATATTAAAATAGCTTTATAATAGCTGTTAGCTCTTATTATTATATTATGATTATGGTTGTTGGTGTATTAGCAATTTATCTTTTATTAAAAACTTGATATAAGTTGTTTGATTTGGGATATTTTTGTAGGCCAAGTTAAAGATGGTCAAACTTATTTTTTTTAAAATCAGTTTGTCCACCCCGTATGATGACATGCATGTTTGTTTTGTAAGTTCAAAGTTTTTACTCTACACTTATTGCTCATGTATGTTCATGTATGAATGATAAAGTTCAATTTAAAAATTTTTAAATGAAAAAAAATCGGTTTGTCCTGGCACTTGGATATTATAATTTGTGGTAGAGATAATTTTCTTAGGTATAATTTTTCAATGCTAAAATGTATCTCTACCCACCAGTAATTATGCAACTAAGATATCACAACAACAACAACAACAAAGAAAAAGATATCACAACTTTGTTTCACCATCATAGCCTTAGAGGAATATAAAGCATTACTAAAGAGGAAGCCTGACTTTAGTTGGGACTTGGGGAAACAGAGCAGCCTTTCCCAGGATAACAGGCATCCTGGATTCCGGGCCTCCACCCAATAAAACAATAGGTATGAGCAAGTGCTTATATGAGGCCTGCTGGTTAAACAAGTTCCCGAGTTGATGGGAAAGTTAGAGAGATACTCAGCTACTGGCTCTGCCACACTATCTGTCTGGAATGGATGGTTCATGATCCTTTCACTGTCTGCTGGCCATTTACCTCCTTTCACCAAGCCACCCAAGTCAGACATCATTTACTCTGTTTTACAAGGGAAAGTCCTGCTCAGGTTTATGCCTTATTCTCAAAAGTGCCTTCCTTTGATTCTATAGAAGGGGGAAAAAAGCTATATAATCAGCAAAAAACTGTTCTTGGGGTCCGTCCGGGATGGGGCTTTAGCTCTTGCATTCTTTTAACTTCTACAGGGGGTTATTGGGGAGGAAGGACAACAGGCCCGGCTGAAACTCTCCAACCAGGCCAGCTCCTTATTTACAGAGGAGGAAATGGAGACCACAAAGGACATCACTCAGGCTCTAGGAGGAAGCAGCCCCAGGATGGACTCTGCCTGGCTGCTACATCTTCAGCACCTAGACCGAGTCTAGCCCACGGCAGAGTTGCTGGATGAACTAGTGAATGAATCATGTAATATATAAAGTTAGCCGCCCCCAAACTTCAAGAAACCAGAGGTTCTGCCGTTCTGAGAGACCACCCGCGCCTTCCTTGGCCAGAGACTCTGGGCGTCTACCTCCCCGCGTCCGTAGTGCAAACGGCTCCGCTCGCGGCCGCCGCCCTTGCTTTGCATCACAGGCAGCCACAGGTCGGTGGCAGACGGCCGGCTCCGCGGGTGCGCACACCCAGGGAGTGCCAGGGCGCAGCGCGCAGCGGGTGGAGACTCGCAGCGTGGAGGGAAGGTCAAGGCCGCGGCCGAGGTTGGAGGTGGGGGGCGGAGGCCGGCGGCTGGGGCGGGGGCGGAGCGGAGCTAGGTGCGGCGTGGACGCGGCGGGTCTAGGGGTGGGGTCCGGGAGCTCACTAATCTGCCCCGGCAGCCAGTCAGCCCTCCGCGCCGCGCGGACAGTGGATCTGCTCGGAGGCGCTCGCCGCAGGTATGACGGGTAGAGGAGGTGGGGCACGGCCCGGGGAGGCGAGGGGGACCGGTCCCGGGTGGGCGCGAGGGGACCAGCTTGGGGAGGGGCATTGGGACTGGTCCAGCTGCCGCAGACACGCGAACACTCTTCTGTGTCCCAAGCGAGTTGCTGGATAAACCGGAGCTTTGCAGGGGGAAACGCTCCCCTCCTCCCCACCCCCGAGGGTCCGGGGACACCTCAGCCCCCGGATCCCATATCTGGCCCAGAGACGCAGAGCTGCTCTCTAAGGACTTTCTTCCAGTCTGCAACCCATCCCTGGGGGCGATGATCTGGGTGTTTCCAACACCCGAAACAGATACTTCCCTTTAGGTCGGGAAGCCTGGAATCCAATAATGCCAGGAATTTACAGGTCTCCTGAACCATTATTTGCTTCCAGAATGCGTATCCACTAACCGACCAGTGGGGTGGAAATGGATGTCACCGGCAAAAGAGTAAGATTAGCACAGGGAGAACAGGTTTAATTTAGTTCTAGGGTGGCCCTGAGTGGTCCAGAGGCATCAACCACCTGGAGATATGAAGTGGGAGTATTTCCCTCAGTGTAGGTAAAGATTGGATCATGAAGTCGATCGTGTTAAAATGTTAGGGCAGGCATCTCTTTAAAAATTTACAGAAATCCGCTCTTTTCCTTCACATTCTCTTTCAGTTTCTCCCTGTTTTCCATGGCATCTGCAATTTCCTCCATATCCCTGGACTTTTCCCAGGGCTAGTCCTTTGCTCCCTTCAGACTTCTAGGCTGACAGAACCACATCTTACCTGTATAGCTGGTATGGCTTAGTGTTCAGAGGACACAGGACTGTCTGCACCAGGTGCATTTTGTGCTGTCTTAAACAGGATGGGGAAGGAACACAGCTACTCGGCCAGGTATGGGGCCAGTGCCTCTTACCAGGCTTTAGTTCCTCATGGCTGAGGGTTTGGCATGATGTGGTTCTCCTTGGTTCCTAGTTTCTGGAAATGAATGGAGTTGATAGGAAGGTTTTTTGGAATATGGCCCCTTGATTTTACAAGGTGGGGAGTGCCTGAGAAAAGCAAGGAGTGAGGCCGTTGTTGCTGGGTTATTTGTTCTGGTACATGGCAGCCAAGCATTGAATATCCTTCTTTCTAAAGAACTTCGATTTCCTTTCCCTTCTTCCACAGAAGGTGGAGACAGTGCCACCACTTACTTATCCCCTAATGTGCACTTTTCCTTATGTTCTGTAGGTTCCCCCCTCACTCTTCCAGTAGGTGTTGCTTGTGATGGCCAAGATGAAGCCTTGACTCTCCCACTCGACGCCCGTTCTTCCCTTTGGGACCTTCCCCAATATGCTATTGGCTCTGGCTCTGGCCTGAGCTGAGCATATGGCATTTGGTGATGGTCAGGATTTGGTGAGGGCTGGGGAAGATAAGGAGTCAAGAGAAAAAGAAGACATCTGCTTTCTTATCTCCCCACACTTTTTTTAAACATGACACTGTCCTCCATGTTCAGTTGGTCAAAGGGCAGATGTTAACTGTTGGTAATAATCCAAGGGCTATTTTTTCTCAAGTGCATTTGCCTGTTGAAAATGAGAAAGGGCAGTTTTACTACATAGAGGGCCACGCCCACAGCCAAAGTCCACGATATTGCAGAAGGTATTATAATTGTGTGTTAGATAACTGAAGTCATTACTTAGTATGTTATAGACTAAGGGATGTGTATGTAGACAGGTTTCCTGTGTTCCTAGGGGTGGATGATAAGACAGTACTAGATTATTCACAATACTAGAACACAATGAAAATGAACAATTAGAAGCCATAGGTAAACACTTAGTCCCCACATTTAATTCTTGGTTTTCCTTTTCACCAGCCAGCCCTCTCCCTCAAACCCTTATTGCGGCTGGGAACAAACAGAGATGATTTGAATTTGAGCTCTTTTTGTTTCTCTTGCCTGTTCTCTTGCGGAAAAATAAAATTGCCACAGTTTAGGCTATTGGAGGGCAAAGGAAAGTCAAAACATCTATCAGCTTCCTGTATGTGATGCAGAATGAACTGAAGGTATGGAGGCACAGCACCTATTTCCCTTTGCGGGTTTAGGTACCAGAAGTCATTATCGATAGCCTGCTGGTAGGCAGATCCTAATGGGGCTCTGTGGGATACCAGGTGATTTCCGGAAGCAGCCCTGTGAGGTAAGAGTAGCATCGATATTTCATAATGAGGAAACAAACTTAAGAAACATTACACATCTTGTCTAGGGTTACCCAGCTAGTAAGTTGCAGAACCAGGATTCAACCAGAACTCCTTCCAGAATACCCTAGTTCCTGCCAGGTTTTGTGTGGTGGTTTTATTTTGGGGAAGTGGAGAGTTGTTTGTGATTTGTTTTTCTTGAACATTTATACGTATTCTCTTACTTGAACTCTTAGAATCTAAATTAAGCATTCATGTTTGGTTTATGTCATGCCCATCTTCATGCAATGTAATCACAAAATATTTTAGAGCTGGGTGTAACCTGAAAGATGATCAAGTCCAAACTTCTTGTTTTTTTAAAGAAGAAAACCAGGTTCAGGAAATGTTCAAAGTGAGCACACCACATTGCTTCCCCAAATCTAGTGAATCAAAGAATACTGCTAAAACCTGGGTCTCCAGACAATTGTTCTTTCTGGCATGAGGTTGCTTGAGAATTTCCTAGATATATAAATCAAATGGCTGATATTGTTTTAGTCTATTGTTTTGGGGTCTATGAGAGCAAACTATAGCCTCTCTGAATCTTGGACTCAAAATCCTGTAGCTCCTTCTATTCTGTGTTCCACATTCCATGAAGAAAAGCCTTATTTGTCTGGTCCGCTGTGTTGTTCCCAGCACAGTATAGGCATGCAAAAAAAAAAAAAAAAAAAAAAAAAAAAAAGGTCAATAATTGTTAAATGAATTTGTGAACAAGGATGTGATGCTATGATTTCCTTCATCTACAAATGACAGAAACCCTACCACACTAGCTTAAATGAGTTTGTTTTTCTCAGATAACTAAGTTTGGAGGTGAGAAATCCAGGGCTGAGACAATCATTCCAGAACATTATTGGGAATGTGCTCTCTCTGTCTTCCTGCCCTGGATTCCCATTTCTTGGATTCCATGTCTTCTCCTTCCTTGGTTTTGCTGGAGCATAGTTTTCTGAGAAAGGGTGCCTGGAGGCAGAAGCAGGTTCATCCTGAAGCTGATGAAGCTCACGAGCCCCTGTGAATGCTGTGAATTGCTGCACGTTGTCCTGAGTGGAGAGGAAAAGCCTGCGTTTTTCAAGAAGTATTCTGGGTAAATTTTCTAAAGAGATCCTAAAAGAAAGAGTCCTGAACCTCATGGCCTGCTTTGTTGTGATTTCTTTTCTCATTCTAAAGAAATAGCCACTTTCACAATCAATTTTTATATTTGCAACTTTACATTGTTTTTCTTAAATAGGCCTCCCAAAATTATAAAAGATTCAGACCCTTCACAATCTGGTTGTCACCTGAAGGAAGGTAAGCTTTCAGAGAACTGGCACATTTAAAATGCCATTTTTATTCCATGATTGGTAGTTTGGCTGGGTATAGGATATTAAGTTGGAAATGAGTTTCTCCCAGAACTTTGAGCATTGCTCCATTTTCTTCTACCTTCTTATGGTGCTGTTAAGAACTTGATGCATTCTGATTCCTGATCCCTTGCATTTTGATTTGTTATGCAGTTTGTTTAATTAAAGACTATTGTAAGATGGCTATGTGATAATCCAAGATTCAAAATCTGAACTTTGTTCTTTGCCCTGCCCCCACCTAAAGTACCTGGTGTTCCTCTGTGCATTTTATTCTATCAGCAGTATGGGGGGATCAGGTGGCTTACATGGAGACTACATTCTTTACTATTGAAAAATAAAAAATAATATGGGAATCCTGTATTCTAGGCATGATTGTTTTGTAAACCCACAACTTCTTTAATAAAGAAAAAAATAATAGATAAATAATAAATAAAAGTAATGAATGTCTTTGAACACATATACAAATAAATGTTTTGAAATAACCATTTGCAAAATATTCATTATCCACCTAAAATGAAGTACTTATTGACCCTGAGTAAATTACAGCCTATAGGGAAGCTCCATATTATGTAGGTTTTTGTCTTATCAGACAAAACTAATCTTAGAAGAAAATTAAGATGGAAAGGTAGAATTAGTGTAGTGTTTTTCTTTAAGGAGTTATATTGGGGAAATATTTTCCTAATACCTCTAGAGAATGTCTTGGTTATAGAATCTGGAAGAGAATTTCTGCCCTTGAAGGTCATTCTCTAAATCAATGCCATTTTTCCCCCTTACACAGCATGACAAGTGATAATCAAAATTTGTGGCAGACTTGTCACTTTTTTTTTTTCCTTTGACTGGGATAGTTTTAGATCACCTTAAGGGACCAGATAATATGTATTACAGGAATAAGTCCAGGTTTAGCTTTCAAAGGCCTCTTAATTGGAAAGCCTAGCCATCAGACACTGGATTTTCTACTGCTGTTTTTCCTTCTCAGGCACCTCCAAAGAAATACTTACAGGCTGGGGCCCAGTCTTCTTATCTCTGTTCCTCCAGAACCTAGAACAATGCCTTATGCATAGCAGACACTTGATAAGTGTTCATTGAATTAAATTGATTCCATTATCCACTTTATTTTTTTTAATTTTTTTTACCGGGAGGTCCCAGGGATCGAACCCGGGTCCCTCCATATGGGAGACGGACGCTCAACCAGTTGAGCCACATCCGCCCCCCAGGCCATTATCCACTTTAAACAAGCTCTTCTTACTTGTGCCCTTGCTATTTCTTGTTTCCTCTTCTATCTTTTTACGTTACTTGGTCTTGGATGATGCTACCTCATTCTCAAATTTGGTGGTGTGGAACAGTTCAAAGAAAACAGACTTGGAAGCTCTCTAATGACCAAGGCTGTAGGTAGCATTTCCAAGAGTGAAATACCCTGTATCAGTCAGGGTTCTCTAGGGAAACAGAACTGACAGGAGATATTTGTAAATAGTATGAGATTTTATAAAATTGCCTCACATGACCGTGGGGATGTACAGGTCCAAATTCCATAGGGCAGGATGCAAGCCAGGGACTCAGATGAAGGTCCTTGTTGAATTCCCATGGAGACACTGGCTACCTGAAGTAGAGATAGGGATTCTCTCTCTGAAATGCTGAAATCACTTCTCCTTTTAAGGCCTTCATCTGGTTGGATGAGGCATTACTCATTGCTGACAGCAATCTCCTCAGTTGATTGTAGATGTAACCAGCCATCTATGCAATCAACTCACTGATGATTAAAGTCCATGAAATGTCCTTGGATTAGTCAGCCCACTGCTTCCTAGACCAGATAACTGGGCACCATTACCTGGCCGAGTTGACACATAAGCCTAACCATCACATCACTTTACTGAAGATGTAATTATTTCCCTGGTCATCACTTCACATGTTCGCCTTACTGACCTATTCTGTTGTCCCAGCACTGCCAGTTTTCTTATCCCCCCTCCCCTCTTCTTCACAATTAACCCCTATACTTAGTCCTACCTTTAACCACAGTTCTACTTGGTTGGCCTCATGTTCCATGCCTTGCTTGTACTGCCCTTCACTTTCTTTCTTTGATTGAGCCCCCACTTTGATGCAAACCTTCTCTGATCTGTTCTAATGTTATCCTTCTCCCTCCTCCCCCATATTTTTATCTACTATCTGGTATGTTTTTTTACAAAACACTGTGTTGTGCTAATTCCAGAATACTTACCCTTCCTATCAGGCAGACACCCTTCAAACCTAACCCAGGCCTACAATGAAAGTCTCTCTCTTCTGGCTGTTCCTAAGATAGTTCCTATGCTTTGGTCTCACTGAAGCTGTTTATTTTTATGTGAGACTCTAGAATAAGAACTAAAATACAGTATAAAATAATGATTCGTGCTTTTCAAACATTACCACTAACAATAGAACTTATACTCCCAAGGACCTGGAAGCTTGGCTAAGAATGTCCTGGAATAAGTGGAAGTTTCTTTTAATGCTAAAAAAAAAAAAAAAAAAAAAAATAGTATGCTACCCCAAATTACATCTCTGTTTTGACATGAAAATTGTTTTCTCAATATCTTTAAGTGAAATTGATGCTCCAACATGAGGTACCATGTTTGCCTTGTGGTTTCAGCTATCCTTTGAAGGGGAGGCATTATCCCATACACAAGTCTGAGAGGCATCAGAGTAAACAATAACAGCTGTGATTTTGTCAGATTTGGAGCAGAGTGATGGACTACAGAGTTACTGAGAGACATTCTCATGCTCCTGTTAAAACAGGGATAGGCCTCAACTGAAACTCATGACTCTGGCCACTGTCACATCAGCCTCTGGAGAACGAGGACTTTCAACACCATATCTTGTGCATCTCCTACCTTCTATTACTAATAAGCTCCTTGGAGAGGAGGGAAGGGTACTGAATTGGTTATTTGCAGAGTAACAGAAAGCTGAGTCAGGCAAGATTGGCTGTATTACAAAGTAAACTCAGACCAGAAAGCACCTGAGTGTTCCTGCTGTCAGGGACAGATATACAGAAAGTATAAAGACCATGTTCTGCAGTAAAATGATATGCTATGATCTCCCTACCAACTAAGCACATATCCCATTCCCATTTAAAGGTAGACTCAGACACTGCCCTTTTCAGGATTATGTAGAAGTTCAACAGTGATGATTTTTCCCCTGGAGTCACCTATTCAAAAGCAAAGAACAGGCTTAATTTAATAATTATACTTCTCCTAGGAGAAATGACTAGGTTTCTCCCACATTAATTGTGGCAATAGGTATAAGAGCACTAGTGAAGAAAACGGAACTGATATTTATTTATTGAACACAGCCTAGTTAGCAGCTAGACATTTTCCATTTTCGATTAATCCTGACAAAATCCCTCTGAGGTCATTAATGTCCCTGTTTTAGAGGGAGGGGTATTGAGATTCAGAGAGTGTGGAAGATTGAATTATGTACCCCAACAAAACACATGTTCTTAAGCTTAAACTTCTTACCTGTGGGAGTGAAACTCATTTGCAAATAAGACCTTTGGAAGATGTTATGAATCAGGGTGAGCCTTAATCCATATTGCAGAGTCCTTTATAAGCAGAAGAAATTTGGATGCAGTAAGTTAGAGAAAGCCACAGAGAGGATCCAGAAACCAGAAATCATTGGAAACCAGAAGAGCAGATACAAGGGGAGAGATGTGGCTATGTGACAGGAGTCAGAGATGCAAGCCAGGGAACCCCAAGGATTGTGGCAAGCCAGCACCTGAATGCCACAGACGCCCCAGAGAAAGCACAGCCTTCCCAATGCTTTGATTTTGGACTTCTAGCCTCCTAAACTGTAAGTTAACAAATTCCTGTTGTTAAGCCAACCAGTGTGTGGTATTTGTCCTGGAATCTAGGCAAATTAAGACAGAGAGACTAGGAACTTGTTTTAGCAGTAGAAGTGGTAAAACTAGGGTTTAACTTAGTTCTGACACACTCCATAGTTTAGGTTCTTTCTATTATGTGATAATATTTTCCCTTCAAGGAAAGTTTAGGAATCCAGTTTCCTTCAGGACAATTTAGGACATAGAATGCACCAGATTACATGACATTTGACCTTAGTCTTTTCCAGCTTACCCTTCCTCACAACCATGTGTGTGTTGGTTCATGTCCTTTCCCAGAGACTCCTGGGCAAACAGGGCCATGACATCAGGTTGATTTTACTTTGTAGGTACCCCATTTTTTCAGTCCCAATCTAAGAAGATTTCACAGTTAAATGCATTCTACCTTTGGAAGAGAATGACACACGGTCTTTCTTGTTAAAGAAGGTGGGAAATATTATCTAGTTCAACTCCAACCATATCTATGCTACAACTGCCTCTTTTTTTTTTTTTTTTTTTTAACCGGGAGGTCCCAGGGATCGAACCTGGGTCCCTCCATATGGGAGACGGACGCCCAACCAGTTGAGCCACATCCGACCCCCTACAACTGCCTCTTGATCTTTGTACATGCTATTTCTAAATCCTGGAACCCCAACCCATACCACCTGACTAAAGCTTGCTTGTTTTGCAACAAACCAATACCTAGGTAAAGAGATTGACTTGGTTACCAAAAATCTCCCAAAAAAGAAAAGCCCAGGAACAGATGGCTTCCCCGGTGAATTTTACAAAACATTCCAAGAAGAATTAATACCTATTCTTCTCAAAGTCTTCCAAAAATTGAAGAGGAAGGAACACTACCTAACTCATTCTGTGAGGCCAAAATCACCCTCATACCAAGGCCAGAGAAAGACACCACAAGTAAAGAAAACTACAGACCAATATCCCTATGAACATAGATGCAGAAATCTTCAACAAAATACTGGCAAACCGAATCCAACAGAATTATACATCATGATCAAGTGGGATTTATCTGAGGTATGAAAGGGTGGTTCAACATAAGAAAATTAATTAATGCAATAATCCACATTAAAAGAATGAAGAGGGGCATGCTTATTTCAATTGACACAGAAAAGACATTTGGCAAATCGACCACCCCTTCTTGATAAAATCACATAAAGAACTAGGAATAGAAGGAAACTACCTCAAAATTATCAAGGACATGTATATTAAAAACAAAAAAACCTGACAGCTAACATCATACTCAATGGTGAAAGACTTAATGCTTTCCCTCTAAGATCAGAAATAAGACAAGGATGCCGGCTGCCACCACTCTTATTCAACACTGTACTGGGGGAAGCGGCTGTGGCTCAATTGGTTGGGCTCCCGTTTACCATATGGGAGGCCCCAGGTTCGATTCCTGGGGCCTCCTGGTGAAGGCAAGCTGGCCCATGTGGTGTGGTGAGCTGGTGCAGCAAGATGACACAACAAAGGGAGACAAGCAGACACAGGAAAATGCAAAGTAAATGCACACAGAGAGCACAAGCAGTAAGGGTGGGATAAATAAATAAAAATAAATCTTAAAAAAAAAAAAAAAAAAACTTGAAAAAACAAAAAACAAAAAACATTGTACTGGGAAATTCTAGCCAGAGTAACTAGGCAAGAAAAAGAAATAAAATCCTAATTAGAAAGGAAGAACTGAAACTTTCCCCATTTGAGATGATATGATTCTATACGCAGAAAATCCTTAAAAATCCATAACAAAGCTACTGGAATTAATAAATGAATTCAGCAAAGTAGCAAGGTAGGAGATCAACATGCAAAAATCAGTTTTTTTATTTAATATATAAATAAATATTGTATTTATATATTAGTAATGAATAATCTGAAGAAATCCAGAAAAAGATTCCATTTACAAGAGCAACTAAAAGAATCAAATATCTAGGAATAAATCTAACCAAAAATATAAAGGACTTCTACACAGAAAACTAGAAAACATTGCTAAAGAAATCAAAGAAGACCTAAATAAATGGAAGGACATTCCATGTTCATGGATTGGAAGACTAAATATTGTTAAGATGTCAATTCTACTCAAAGCAATTTCAGATTCAGTGCAATCCCAATCAAAATTCCAACCAACAACCTTCTTTGCAGAAATGGAAAAGCCAGTCGTCAAATTTATATGGACAAAGCCTCAAACAGGGGTGCTCCAGAGGGCTCTAGAAATACCCAGATGCTATAGGCAAGACACATAATCTCATGAAATTAGCACCCCATCAGTGGGCCTTACCTTGAGATATATGATAACCTATTTCTCCAATGTAACAGAGTTAGACTCATTTATAATTTCCCTACAACATGATTCTTCTACCTCTTTTATTTGAACCTACAATTAGCACTTTACCCATTTTATATATATATATATGTATATATGTATATATATGTATGTATATATGTATGTATGTATGTATATATATCCCAGAGACTTGAATCTTTAGTCTGTTCATATGCCAGTTGAGTCCTGAATCTCAGCAGAGTTGTAGCCAACACCTGCTCTCCAGTTTATCAGACTTGCCCAGGACAACTAAAAAATGATGATCATGGACAACCCCCATCCCAAAAAACAAAGAGTATCTACAACTACAAGCAAAACAGTTTCTTCCATCTGCCCCATAAGATCTAAGCCCCCTCTCAATCTGAAGCAGAGTGGGCGTCACCATCCTAAACTCCTCAAGACTGAGGGATGAACAAACATAAGAGGGGACCAAAAATAGACTAATTATTGTAATAAAAGAACTTGTAACAATGATTTAAAGATAGTGGTTACCAGAGGTTCTGAGGGGAAGGGGAGGGAAGAATATGTGGAACAGAGGGCATTTTTAGGACATTGGAATTGTTCAACATGATATTGTAATGACAGATACAGGCCATTTATACATTTTGTCAAAACCTGTAAAACTGTATGATGCAAAATTTATGGGATACAGCTAAAACAGTGCAGGTTCAGAAAAGGTGGAGAGGACCCTGCATTTCATATTTGCCTCAGGTTTATCTTCTTGATGGGAGGGCTAAACTCTGAAGGAGAGAACTAGCCAATGCAGAGCCAATTTGCAAAGACTGTGAAAGTTGGTTTTTTACATTGATTTGTTTGTTTTTTTGACCTCCTGGCACTCAAGGAAATCTCTAGCATATCAATATCTGGCTACAAACTTAAGGAATAGACAGCTCAGAGACTGAATCCCAGAGTTAACACTTTAAATAGTAATATGTACAATGTGCAACAAAAGATTACAAGACACAAATAAACAGGAAATGAAGACCAGACTTTACACATACTGACTAGACTTTTTAAAAAAATGATCTTCAATATGCTGTAACAAATAGAGGAAAACACAGAGGAAGAACTAACAGATATCAAGAAAGCAATGAATGAACAATGAGAATCTCAGTAAAGAGATAGAAATTTAAAAATGGAACCAAAGAGAAATGCTGGAGTTGAAAATTATAATAAATGAAATGAAAATTTCCTAGAGGGTATCAACACCAGATTAGAATTGGCAGAATAAAGAATCACTGAATGTCAAGACAAAAAAATTGAAATTACTCAGGCTGAGAAGAAAAAAAAAAGAATGAAAAAAGTGAACATATTTTTTATGTAACATTTATATAATCTAAAGTTTATTTAAAAATTAAAAAGATAAAGAAAAAAATGAACAGAACTTAAGAGGCCTGTGAGACAGGAACAAGCATAACAATAAAGGCATTATGGGTGTCCCAGAAGGAAAAGAAAAAGGGAATATTCAAAGAAATAATGATAGAAAACTTCTCAAATTTAATGAAAGACATTAGAGAATTAACAAAAGAATACACACATGCAAGAAGCTCAGTGAACTCCAAACAGGATAAACACACAGAGAAGTATGCCCAGATACATAGTAGTCAAATTGTTGATTGCCAAGGACAAGGAAAGAGTTCTGAAAGCTGCAAAAAAAAAAGCAACATGTTATGTAAAAAGGGAGTCCTAATAGGTTAAGCACTGATTTCCTATCAGAAACCATGGAGGCAAGAAGGCAGTGGGATGAAATATTTAAAGTGCTGAAAGAAAACAATTGCCAACCAAGAATTTAATATACAGCAAGACTGTCTTTCAAAAATAAGAGAAAGAATAAGACATTTCCAGGTAAACAAAAGCTAAAGGAGTTCATCACCATTAGACCTACCCTACAAGCAATGCTAAAGGGAGTTCTTCAGGCTGAAAGGAAAGGACTCTAGACATTAGACTGAGTGACATAAAAAAATAAAGATCTCTGGTTAAGGTAATTATAAAGCTAATTATGAACGACAGTACTACTGTACTGTATTTTTGGGCATTAACTCCACTTTTTACTTCTTACAGGTCCTAAAATGCAAATGCATAAAAAGGAATGATAAATCTATAGTTTTGGACATAAAGGCATAATTTGTAACAAGTACAAAAAAAAAAGGTGGGGGAACAAAGTGGTATAGGAATAGTGTATGTGATGTGTATGCTATTGAAGTTAAGTTGATATTAAATCAAATGTGATTGTTTTAGCTTTAGGATGTTAAATTTAACCACAAAGAAAATATACACAGAAGGAAATGAGAAAGGATGCAAAATGGTACCCTACAAAAAAATCAAATAAATATGGAAGTAGGCATTAATTGTAGAATGGAGGGACAAAAAAGGTATAACACTTACAAAGACCAAACAGGAAAATGGTAGAAGAAAGCCCTGCATATCAGTAATGACTTTAAATGTAAATGCATTAAACTCTCCAGCATAAAAAGGCAGAGATTGGCAGAATGGATTTAAAAAAAAAAAAAAAAAAAAAAACTTATTTACAAATATGTGCACATATTCCTTGAGTGCATATAATGTAGAACTAAAATCCTATGGCTAGTTAAAAATACCAGAATATAAGGAAAATAATCACAGAGGAATAGCTCACTTGAACAATGTGGTGATCCCGGCTAATCCATCAGATGTGGTTTCTTTGCTCCCTTATGTTCTTTGGATATGGTTATAGTGTTTGTAGGCTTGATGATGAAGAACTGAAGATAACTGGTGAGGGATAAAGGAGCCTTATTTTTCATTCTGGCAGCTTGCTATTTTTGTAACAGTGATTTAGTTGAACACAATCAAAATACAATGACCTATCATCTCCCCTTCTTCCTGGGTGAGTGAACAGATGATTAAATATTGATGCCAGCATCCTTGAATATCTTCAAAAGGGCAGTGTTTGGCTATTGCTTCTGTTTGAAATGATGCTGTGTTATGGTTGTGGCCTGAAGCTTTGAATTGCTACTTGGCCTATCCTTTCCTCCATGGAACTCTCACCTTCAAACATGATAGATTTGGTAAAATACTAGTTAGGTTGAATTCTGCTTGCCTCCACTCCATCATTTTGTATGAATCCAGTGTTTTTTGTTTTGTTTTTTATGGTTTTTTAGCTGATGTTCATGAAGAGCAATGTCCTTAGAACTATATCATTAATTAAAGAAAATCCTATCTTGGTGCATTTCTTTACCAGAGTTGTGTCACACCATCCTTTGGGCCCTCTGCTGGAAAAGTAGAATCAAATCTCAAATAATGCCTTTTTAATTGTATCCTCTAGTATTACAGATGTAGGACAATACTGTATCATACCTCTGTGAATGTAAAATATCTTGTACCTGCTTTATGATACGTAGTAGTGACTGTGCTATATCAGACCTGTTTTTAATGATGTTATTCTAGAATATTTTCTTTCCAGATGATGATTGAGAAGCTAATAAAAAATGGTGCCAGGTACTATAACAGTAACAGAACTTGCTGTTTTCTAAGACTTTTATTTTTTTACTCTTTTTTTTCCTTTTTTTTTTTTTTAATGGAGTATGCTGGATGTCTCTGTAATTTTGTTCAGATAACTGCAGAACCTGGAAAACCCGCTGCTGCTATTGATGCATAACATACTACTATGGGTTTACACACACACACACACACACAATTTGAATTTTTGGAAACTTTAGCTGTGCTGTCAACTTTGGAAAAAATATCCCAGTTGTATTGTGTTGAGTCAGCACTGTACAGAAATTAACAGCCATATTGGTCTAGAAACGTTAAACTTAATTTTTTTTTCCATTTGTAGAGGGGTAATGCACTGTATTAAATATGTAAGGTCTTATCTACATGGATTTTATTACAGAAAATAATAAAGTATTTTCTAAATAATAATTTTTTTAAAAACTCCCAACAAAGAAAAGCCCAAGACCAGATGGCTTCACTGGTGAATTTTACCATTCCAAGAAGAATTATTATGAATCTTGCTCAAACTATTCCAATAAATTGAAGAGGAGGGAACACTAACTCCTTATGTGAGGCCAGCATCACCCTCATACTAAAGTTAAAGATATAAAAAGAAAAGAAGGCCATTATCTCTATGAATATAGATGCAGAAATCCTCAACAAAATACTAGCAAAACGAATCCAACAATATATTAAAAGAATTATACATCATGATAAAGTAGGATTTATCTGAGGCATGCAAAAGTGGTTCAACATAAGAAGATCAATTAATGGAATACATCAAATTAATAGAACATAGGAAAAAACTGCATGATCATCTCAATTGACACAGAAAAGACATTTGACAAAATCTAGCCCTCCTTGATAAAATCATGTAGAAAACTAGGAATAGAAGAAAGCTACCTTAACATGATCAAGGATATATATATATATATTTTTAACTCACAGCTAACATCATACTCAATAGTGAAAGACTGAATGCTTTCCCTCTAAGACAAGAAGCAAGACAAGGATGCCAGCTGCCACTACTGTTATTCAATATTGTACTGGTAATTCTAGCCAGAACAATTAGGAAAGAAAAACGCATCCAAATTGGAAAGAAAGAAGTGAAACTTTCCCCATTTGCAGATGACATGATCCTATATATAGAAAATCCTGAAAAATCCACAACAGGGAAGAAGATGTGGCTCAAGCAATTGAGCTCCCTCCTACCACATGGGAGGTTCCTGGTTCGGTTTCCGGTGCCTCCTAAAGAAGACAGTGAGCTGGCGCAACGGGCAGGTGCAGCAAGCTGATGCCACAAGAGACACAAGAAGAAAAACATGAGAGACACAACGAAGCATGGAGCAGAGGTTCCCGGTGCCACCTAAAGAGGACGAGCAAGACAGCTGACACAACGGGCACGTGCAGCAAGCTGACACTATGAGATGATGCAACAAGAGACACAAGAAGAAAAAAACACAATGAGACACAACAAAGCACGGAGGTGGCTGAAGTGATTAGGCACCTCCCTCCCATATCGGAGGTCCTGAGTTTGGTTCCTGGTGCCTCCTAAAGAAACAAGACAAACAGACAGCAAGTGCACACAACAATGGGGTGGGGAGAAATAAATAAAATAAAATTTTTAAAAATCCACAATAAAACTACTAGAGCTAATAATGAAATTCATCAAAGTAGCAGGGTATAAGATTAATATTCAAAAATAAGTAGTGTTTCTATATCTTAGACATTAGTGATGAACAATCTGTAGAGGAAATCAAGATAAAACTCCATTTACAACAGAAACAAACAAACAAAATCAAATATCTAGGAGTAAATTTAACCAAGGATGTAAAGAATTGTACATAGAAAACTATAAAACACTGCTATAAGAAATCAAAGAAGACCAAATTAAGTGGAAAGACATTCCATGTTCATGGATTGGGAGAATAAATATTAAGATGTCAATTCTGGGGAGCAGATGTGGCTCAAGCAGTTGAGCGCCCACCTCCCACATGGGAGACCCTGGGTCCAGTTCCTGGTGCCTCCTGAGAAAACAAAAACAAAACAACAAGCAAAACAAATGAAAAAAAAAAAAAAAAAAAAAGCCAACTCAGGGAAGCTGATGTGGCTCAGTGGTTGAGACCTGGCTTCCCATATACAAGGCCCTGGGTTCATTCCCCGGCCCCCGGTACCTTAAAAAAAAAAAAAAAAAAAAAAAAGATGTCAATTCTACCCAAAGGATTTGTAGATTCAATACAATCCCAAACAAAATTCAAACAGCCTACTTTACAGAAATAGAAAAGTCAATTATCAAATTTGTTTGGAAGGAAAAGGGGTCCAAAATACTCAAAAGCATCCTAAAAAAGAAGAGCAAAGTTGGAGGACTAATGCTTCCTGACCTTAAAGTATATTACCACTGCAGTGGTCAAAACAGCATGGTAATGGCATAAAGATAGAAATATTGATCAATGGAACTGAAGTGAGAGCTCAGAAATAGACCCTCACTTCTATGGTCAACTGATTTTTTAACTAGCCTACCAGATCCACTTTACTGGGACAGAGCAGTCTCTTCAACAAATGATACTGGGAGCACTGGATATCCATAACCAAAAGAATGAAAGAGGCCCCTTATCTCACTCTCTATATCAGATTCAACTCAAAATGGATTAAAGACCTAAATATAAAAGCCAGGACTATAAAACTCCTACAAGAAAATGTAGGGAAACATCTTAAAGACCTTGTGGTAGGTCACCACAAAGCGCGCTCAACACAAGAAAAAATAAACAGGACCTCTTCAAAATGAAACTTTTGCACCTCAAAGAACTTTGTCAAGAGAGTAAAAAGTAAGCCTACTCAATGGAAGAAAATATTTGAAAGTCACATATCCAACAAGGGTTTAATATCCATAATATATAAAGAGACCCTACAATTCAGCAATAAAAAGTGAAATGAACTGATTTTTTTTTAAATGGGCAAAAGACTTGACTAGACATTTATCCAAATAAGAAATGTGAATGGTGAAAATACACATGAAAAGATCTTCAACATCACTAGCTATTAGGGAAATGCAAATCAAAACTACAATGAGATAGCATTTCATACCTATTAGAATGGACACTATTAAAAAGACAGAAAACTACAAGTGTTGGAGAGGAGTGGAGAGATAGGAAGCTTACTCACTTACTCATTGTTCGTGGGAATGTAGAATGGTACAGCCTCTGTGGAAGACTGTTTGGTAGTTCCTAAGGAAGTTAAATATAGATGTCATGTGACCCGGCAATGCCACTCCTAGGTATATACCCAGAAGAACTGAGAGCAGGGACACGAACATCATCTGCACACTGATGTTCTTAGCAACATTAGTCACAATTGCCAAAAGATGGAAACAACCCAGATGTCCATCAACCAATGAATGGATAAAGAAATTGTGGTATATACACACAATGAAATATTATGCAGCTTTAAGAAGAAATGAAGTTGTGAAGCATATGACAACATCGATGAACCTGGAGGACATTATGATGAGTAAAACAAGCCATACACAAAAGGGAAAATGTTGTGTGATTTTTGCTATTATGAACTAAATATGATGCGCAAACTCATGGAGTTAAAAGCTAGAATGTAAGTCATTAGAAGATAGAATTTCTGAGGATAGAGAATGGAAAGCTGAGACTTAATCTGTGCAGAATTAGTGGGAAAAAAAAGGTTGTTTGGAAATGTTTGGAAATGGATGGAAATGTCAAAAGTACATTATAGTGTTTCTAATTAGCAGTGCTAATATTTGGGTATGATATTGGTCAAAAGGGAGAGTCTTAGGTCATGTATATGACTAGGAGAGCTAAAAAATGAAACATGGGTCTGTATAGCATAGTGAACCCTTGTGTGTAAAATGAGTGGTTAATAGGGCATATATAAAAATATTTTTCTCTGAAACAGAATAAATGTATGGTACTGTTACAATATATTAA
This sequence comes from Tolypeutes matacus, assembly GCA_026826555.1. Lineage (NCBI taxonomy): Eukaryota > Metazoa > Chordata > Mammalia > Cingulata > Chlamyphoridae > Tolypeutes > Tolypeutes matacus. The sequence continues at coordinate 6,038,916 of JAKSZT010054226.1, forward strand.
TAATAGGGTGATATTTGGGTAAAAATATAACCAAAGCAAATAGGGACTGTAGGGTATAGTAATATACTAATATTCTTGCATCAATGGCACCAAAAAAAGGAAGTATGCTAAGTGAAAGAAACCAGACACAAAGTACTGCATATTGTTTGACTTCATCTATACAAAATGTAAATACAAATAAATTTATAGAGATGGAAATGGGTTAGCAGTTGTATTAGCCAAAGGGGTGCTGATGCAAAATACCAGAAATCTGCTGGCTTTTATAAAGGGTATTTACTTGGGGTAGAAGCTTACAGTTACCAGGCCATAAAGCGTAAGTTACTTCCCTCACTAAAGTCTATTGCCACGTGTTGGAGCAAGATGGCTGGTGACATCTTCGAGGGTTCAGGCTTTCTGTGTTCCTCTCTTCCTGGGGCTTGCCTCTCTCCAGGCTCAGCTGCTCTGCTATCTCCACAAGGCCAGCTGTAGACTATCAGGCAAATAGCTTGTCTTTCTTCCCAGGGCCTCTGCTGTGTCTAATCAAGCCTTCTCTCTGCTCCTCTGTGTGCTTACTTCCTGGGCTCCAGCATTAAAACTCCCATTAACTCCTCTGCTCTGCCATGTAGTTTTTCTCTGTGGGGTGGGGTGGGGTGGAGACTCAATGTCCTACTGACATAGCCCAATCAAAGCCTTAATCATTATTTAATCAAGTAAAAGTGAAACCTCTGAATCCAATACAATCTAATGTGCAAACAGGCCAGTTTACAAACATAATCCAATATCTATTTATGGAATTCATAAAAAATATCAAACTGCTACAGCAGTTATGAATGGCAGGGTAAAGAAAGAGGGATTGAGAGATAATAACTAAGGGGTAGGAGGTTTTTCTTTTTGGGATAATGAAAATGCTCTAATATTCCTTACAGTGATGAATGTGCAACTGTGATTATAACAAATGCCACTGATTACTGTGCTACACAGTCCCCTGTTATTTTTTAGCTTTTGTTTTAGTATTATACATGACCTTAAACTTTCCCTTTAAACCACTGTCATAACCAGATAGTAGTACTGCTAGTTACAAATATTATGTTGTTCTTTCACCTTTTCTATTCATTTCCAAAGATTAACACACATCCTTTTTGCCAATTCTGCACAAGTTAATCCTCAGCTTTCCATTCTCTAGCCTCATTCTATTTTCTGGCGACCAACATTCTAGTTATTAACTCCATGAGATTACACAATATATTTAGTTCATAGTAGTGCAATCATACAGTATTTGTCCTTTTGTGTCTGGCTTGCTTCAAATATAACGTCCATTAGGTTCATCCATGTTGTCATGTGCTTTACAACTATATTTCTTCTTACAGATGAATAATATTCCATCGTGTGTATCCACCACAGTTTATCCATTCATCAGTGGATGTACACCTGAGTTGTTTCCATCTTTTGGCAACTGTGAATAATGCCTCTATGAACATTGGTGTGCAGATGTCTCTTCATGTCACTGTTCTCAGTTCTTCTGAGTACATATCCAATAGTGGTATTGCTGGATCATGTGGCAAATCTATATTTAACTTCTTTAGGAACTGCCAACAGTCCTCTACAGTGGCTGTACCACCAACAGTGAATAAGTGTTCCTATCTCTTCACATCCTCTCCAACACTTGTAGTTCTCTGACTTTTTAACAGTGGCCATTCTAATAGGTGTGAAATGATATCTCATTGTAGCATTGATTTGCATTTCTCTAATCGTTAGTGATGTTGAACAATTTTTTCATGTTTTTTTTTTGTTGTTGTTGTTGTTGCCATTTCTATTTTTTGTTCTTTGGATAAATGTCTATTCAAGTCTTTTGCCCATTTTTACTTGGGTCATTTCTCTTTTTATTGTTGAGTTGTGGCATCTCTATATATTATAGATATTAAACCCTTATCGAATATGTGATTTCCAAATATTTTCTCCTATTGAATCGTCTGCCTTTTCACCCTTTTGACAAAGTCCCTTGAGGTGCAAAAGTGTTTAATTTTGAGGAGGTCCCATTTATCTATTTTTTCTTTTGTTGAGCATGCTTTGGGTGTAAGGTCCTAGAAACCACCACCTACCACAAGGTCTTTAAGATGTTTCCCTACATTTTCTTGTAGGAGTTTTATGGTCCTGGCTTTCATATTTAGGTCTTTGATCCATTTTGAGATGATTCTTGTATAGGGAGTGAGATAGGGAGCCTCTTTCATTCTTTTGATTATGGATATCCTGTTCTCCCAACACCATTTGTTAAAAAGACTGTTTTGTCCCATTAACATGGCTTTGGTAGGTTTGTCAAAAACCAGTTGGCCATAGAGGTGAGGGTATTTCTGGACTCTCAATTCTATTCCACTGATCAATGTGTCTATTTTTATGCCAATATCATGCTGTTTTTTGTTGTTGTTTGCTTTGCTTTGTTTTTTAGGTACCGGGGGCCAGGGATTGAATCCAGGACCTCGTTGTAGGAAGCAGGCATTCAACTGTTTGAGCCACATTTGCCTTCCCATGCTGTTTTGACCACTGTAGCTTTGGAATACGTTTCAAGTTCAGGCAGTAAAAGTCCTTCCACATCACTCCTCTTTTTAGAATACTTTTGGCTATTTGGGGGCACTTTCCCTTCCAAATAAATTTGGTAATTGCCTTTCTGTTTCTGTAAAGTAAGCTGTTGGAATTTTGATTGGTATTGCATTAACTCTATAAAACATTATGGATAGGATTGACATCTTCACAATAATTAGTCTTCCAATCCATGAACACAGAATTTCATTCCATTTGTTTAGGCCTTCATTGATTTCTTTTAGCATTCTCCTGTAGTTTTCTGCATATAGGCCCTGCACTTCTTTGGCTAAATTGATTCCAAATTATTTGAGTCTTTTTGTTGCTATTGTACACAGAATTCTTCCCCGATTTCCTCCTCAGATTGTTCAATACTAGTTGTTCAAAAACTTTACTGATTTTTGTGTGTTGATCTTGTATCTTGCCAGTTTGCTGAACTCATTTATTAGCTCAAGTAGCTTTGTCGTAGACATTTCAGACATTTCTAAATATGTGATCATATCACCCACAAATAGTGAGCGTTTTACTTCCTCTTCTCCTATTTGGATGCCTTTTTTCCTCCTTGCCTAATTGCTGTAGCTAGAACTTCTAGCACAATGTTGAATAACAATGGTGACAGTGGGCTCCTTGTCTTGTTCCCGATCTTAGAGGGAAACTTTCAACTTTTCCCCTTTGAATACAATGTTGACTGTGGTTTTTCATACATGCCCTTTATCATATTGAGAATTTTCCTTCTATTCCTATCTTTCAAAGTGTTTTTATCAAGAAAGGATGCTGGATCTTGTCAAATGCCTTTTCTACATTGATCAAGATGATCATGTGGTTTTTTCCTTCAATTTGTTAATGTGGTATATTATGTTAATTGATTTTCTTATGTTGAACCAGCCTTGCATACCAGGAGTAAATTCCACTTGTCCGTGGTGTGTAAGTCTTTGATATGCTGTTGGATTCTATAAGCAAGTAATTGTTGAGAATTTTTTCATCTATGTTGGTTAGAGAGATTGGTCTGTAATTTCCTTTTCTTGTAGTATCTTTATCTGGCTTTGGTATTAGGGTGATGTTGGCTTCATAAAATGTATTGGGGAATTTTCTCTCTTCTTCAGTTTTTTGGAAGAGTTTATTCTTCTCGAAATGCTTGGTAGAATTCACCTGTGAAGCCATCTGGTCCTGGACTTTTCTTTACTGGGAGATTTCTGATGACGGATTCAATCTCTTTAAATGTGATTGGTTTGTTAAGTTCTTGTATTTCTTGTAGCATCAGTATAAGTTGTTTGTGCATTTCTAGGAATTTTTCCATTTCATTTAGATTGCCTAGTTTGTTGGCATACAGATTCTCATATCTTCTTATGATCTTTTTTATTTCTGTGGGATCAGTCATAACTTCCCCCCTTTCATTTCTGATTTTATTTATATCCATCTTTCTTTTTTTCTGTTAGTCTTACTAAAGGTTTGCCAATTTTATTGATCTTCTCAAAGAACCAGCTTTTAGTTTTGTTGATTTTCTTTTTTTTTTCCCTCAACTTCATTTATTTCTGTTGTAATCTTTATTATTTCTTTCCTTCTGCTTGCTTTGGGAATGGTTTGCTGTTCTTTTTCTGGTTTCTCTAGTTATTCAGTTAGATCTTTGATTTTAGCTCTTTCTTCTTTAATATAGGCGTTTAGGGCTATAAATTTCCCTCTCAGCACTGCCTTCGCTGTATACCATAGGTTTTGATAAACTGTATTCTTGTTTTCATACTGTTTCACTTGCAATTTCTTCTTTGACCCATGATTATTTTGGAGTGTGTTGTTCAGCCTCCACATATTTGTGATTTTACCTCTGTCCCTTCTATTATTGATGTCCAGTTTCATTACATTATGATCTGAGAAAGTACTTTGTATAATTTCAATCTTTTTATATCGAGACCTGCCTTGTGACTTAACATGTGGTCTATCTTGGAGAAAGATCCATGAGCACTTGAGAACAATGTATAATCTGCTGAGTTTGGATACAACGTTCTACATATGTCTGTAAGGTCTAGCTTGTTTACCATATTGTTCCAGTTCTCTGTTTCCTTGTTGATCTTCTGTCTAGTTGTTCTATCTAATGATGAGTGGTGTGTTGAAGTCTCCAACTATTACTGTTAGAGGTGTCTATTTCTCCGTTCAGTTTTGCTAGTTTGCCTCATGTATTTTGGGGCACTCTGGTTAGGTGCATAGATTGTATTACTGCTAGGTGGATTGTCCCTTTTATTAATTTATAATGTCCTTCTGTATCTCTTATAACTTTTTTGCATTTAAAGTATGTTTTGTCTAATATTAGTAAAGCTTCCCCTGCTCTTTTCTGGTTACTGTTTGCATGCAGTATCTTTTTCCAACCTTTCATTTTCAGCAGGTTTGTATACCTGAGTCTAAGGTGAGTCACTTGTAGGCAGCATATGGTTGGTTCATGTTTTTTTTTAAATTTTTATCCATTCTATCAGTCTGTGTCTTTTGATTGGGGAGTTTAATCCATTCACATTCAATGATATTATATTAAATGCATTATTTACTTCCACCATTTTATTTTTTGGTTTGCATATGTCATAACTGATTTTCATTGTCTTTTTGCTTTTTTGGTTATCCTTTCTGCTATTCTTGTCTTCTATACTCTCCTGTTTTTTTTTTTTTTTAAGATTTATTTATTTACTTTATCCATTTTAACCCCCCCTTCCCCATTTGCTGTTTTTGTGTCCATTCGCCGGGCAATTCTCTGTGTCTGTTTCCTGTCATCTCTTCTCATCTTTCTCCTCCAGTCTTCACCAGGATTCAATCCTGGAGACCTCCGATGTAGGAGAGAGGTGTTCTGCCACCTGTGCCACCTTAGTTCCTGGTTTTCAGAGCTTTCGGAGCATCTCGTCTTGTCTCTCCTGTTACGTCATCATCTTGCTGCATGGCTCCCAGGGCCTTGGTGGCTCACCGGCACACAGAGCCTGGCAGCCCATGCGACTTCTATATATATATTTTTTATTTTACCGGGGGGTCCCGGGGATCGAACCCAGGTCTCTCCATATGGCAGATGGATGCCCAACCATTTGAGCCACATCCGCCCCCGTCTCCTGTCTTTTTCTGTCAGGTTGTAAGGCTCCCTTTAATATTTTCTGCAAAGGTAGATTCTTTTTTATGAACATAGTTTCTGACTGTGAATATTTTATACTCACCTTCATATTTGAAGGACAATTTTAATGGATAAAGATTTTTGGTTGACAGTTTTTCTCTTTCAGTATCCTAATTGTATCATATCACTGTCTTCTATCCTCCACAGTTTTTCATAAAAAATCCACACTAAGTCATACTGGGCATCCCTTGTATTATGATGGTTTACTTCTCCCTTGCTGTTCTCAGAATTTTCTCTGTATCTTTGATGTTTGACATTCTGAGTAGTATGTGTCTTGGAGTAGGTTTGTTTGCATTTATTCTGATTGAGATACGGTGTGCTTCTTGGACATGCTAAGTTCATTTCTTTCATGGAGTTGGGAAATTTTCAGCCATTATTTCCTCAGATACTCTTTCTGCCCCCTTTCCTTTCTCTTCTCCTTCTGGAACTCCCATGACACGTATGTTGTTGTGTTTTGTGTTATTCAACTCCCTGAACCCCTGCTCATTTTTCCCCATTCTTTTCTCTTTCCTCTCTTCTTTCTTCAATTTCAGCTGTTCTGTCTTCTGTCATTTCAAGTCTGCTGTTGTATGCCTCTATTGTGTTTTATATTTCACCTATTGTGTCTTCCATTCCCCTGTGCTCTTTTACTTTTCTCTTCAGGTTTTAAAATTATTTTTTGTGCTCAGTATCTTCTTGATGTTGTTTATCTCTTTAGCCATATTGTCTTTCAACTCTTTAATTTGATTTTGGAAATTTGTTTGCACCTCATTGATTAGATGTCTCAAATACGGAGTCTTTTCTGGGGCTTTGATATATTCCTTTTCTTGGTCCATTTCTTCCTATTTCTTAGTATGCCTAGTAATTTTTTACTGATGTCTAAACATCTGATTAGGATGGTGAGTTTACTCAGATGCTCAATTTCTTTTTTGTAGGGATTTAGTGGAAGACAGCTATGTGCTACTGATGTTCTTTGATTCTTCACCCTGTTCTGTGTGTTTAAGATTGTCCCTGTTAATTGCTAAATCTCGGCCTTGAACCCAGTAATAGGTTGCAGACCTGCTTCCCAGGGCCTTGGGGAGGGAGGCTGTAAAGGCCAGAAAAAGCCTTCTTTTATTTACTTTTAATTTCCTCAACATGCACTTCCTTGGTCTGCCAGCAGATGGCACTCTTTGGCAGCCCTCTCATTTCAATGCTGGTCAGAGTGTGTTCACTGCAACACAGACCACATCAATGTGATAGACATTCCTACCTGGAGCCTAAGAGCCTTGTAATTCAAACTTTCTTAGAGACAGGTCTCCTGCCTTCTCTGGCAGTCCCCTCCCTTTTCCCTAGTAGGAAATCATTCCACTCTCCCTCTGCATCCTCAATAATCAGCCCTGGTTAATAGAGAGGGTGATTGGGAAGGTCGGACCTCTTTAGTCCCGTGCTGGCTCCCGAGGCAAACAACGGCGTGGTCCCACCCAGCCTGGAAGGGCTTGTGGGACACAGCAGACCAAATCTGTGTATCAGAAGCTGAGTCAGCCTTAGGCTGTGTCCCTTTCTCTCCCCTTTCCTGGGGCAGTGGATCCTGGAGCCCCCTTTGTCTGTAGCCAGCTCAGAGGCCTGAGAATTCTCTCTCCCCTTTTCTGGGGAGGTGTGAACTCAACAGTCAGTCCTGGTTAGAAAAGAGGGAGATTGAGAGGATTGGATCTCTCCAGTCCTTTGCTGGCTCCCAGGGCAAACAATGGCGTGATCCCACCGGCCTGGAAGCACTTGTGGGGACACAGCAGACCAAATTTGTGGGTCAAAAGCTGAGTCAACCTTAGGCTGTGTCCCTCTCTTCCTGGGGCGGTGGATCCCTGGAGTCTGCTTTGTCTGTAGCTGGCCTAGACGCCTGAGAATTCTTCAGTGTCTTTACTTTAGTTTACTCAACTACAGACATCACTTCAATGACAGAACATAACAGCTTAATTTATGAGAATGAGTTGATCCTTCTTAATTTGGGTTATGATTTGGAATCCTGTCATATTGTTTCCTGCCAAAATATGTTTATATGTTTTCTTCATTCAGCCACGTAACAGCTATCTGCATTTTTTAGGTGTCCTGATGGCCAACTTCAAGGGCCATGCTCTTCCAGGGAGCTTCTTCTTGATAATTGGACTGTGGTGGTCAATCAAGTACCCACTTAAGTACTTTCACCAAAAGGGGAAGAAAGGTCAACTGAATCACAAATATCAGCGTCTCGAGATCATTGAAGCAGCCATTAGGACTTTGCTTGCGGTCATTGGTAAGGGTAAATTGGTCCAGGGGATCTCCCCATCATACCCAGAACCTTCAGTCCATTTTCTAGGCCCAGTGAAATAGGTGTTTCTCTTATCGTAACATCTACTGTGCACAGAGCTTTGTAATATTAATAGTAACTCCTTACATCACAGTGCACTAAAAGGACATAGGTATACATTGTAGGAACAGAACACATACTATATGAAAAATATATAGCCAAATAGAATTAGAAAAAGGAACAAATTAAAATAGATTAGGCTTATGGACATGAGCAATGAGAAAGTACTAAATGGATTTTTAGAAAAATCTTTTTTCTCCAATTGTCTAGAGTTTGGGGAACCCATTAGAGTTTGATATTAAGAGTATTACCACCCAACTCATTGGCATATCCTCCATCCCCAAATTTCAAGCAATTGTAGAGAGGGGCACTTTATGCTAGAAGGCTAGCTAGGCAGTGGAAAAAGCCCCCAGAGGGCTGCTTGGGAGGGAGTTTCCTTTACTCAGCCCATTCCAACCAAATGCACTCACTTCTATCAGTACTTGCCATCTCTCACACTTCCCTGGAGACTTTCAAGGAAAGATGAGTGGCAATAGTAAAATGTGTTTCTGGGTAACGAGGGATCTTATCTGCCACTTGTCATCCTTGGCCCAGTGTTTTGGGAGTGAGGCAGAGGCAGCAGCTTGGCTTGAGGTAAACAGTTCCCATAGCTCTGTTGGGCAGTCATTCAGGCAGCTGGGTGTGGGGGGTGGAGGGAGTTGCTCATCTTTCTGGAGCTAAGTGACCTGGGAACTGTTTCTCTCCCTAAATGCATATGCAGATGTCTTCACCACCAGTGTTGTGTCCACTAGGATTATGTTATTTCCAACCTAATTATTCCTTTCTGGGATTTCTTTCACTGCTAACTTGGTAGGGGAGCCCAAAGAGTACTGTTATCAGCTACATCCTCACTTAAGTAATGTCTTGCTTTCATCTCTGCTACTAGATAAATTTCCTGGGGACCTGTAAAGCTGCCTTTCTCCCTCTGCCCATTCCCTAAAAACAAGGGCAGAGTGTCTAAACAGATAATTCAGCAGTGATGTTACTTTATACTGAACAGCTGAACCAAGACCCCTTCCAGCGCATAACCTGCCTTTGTCCACAACTTTAGGATATCTTTTGCCATCTCCCATCAGTCCTGGTACTACTCCTTGCATCTTCCACTCCCACTCTTCTCTCCCTGCAGGGATCTTGGCCGAGCAGTTTGTTCCAGACGGGCCCCACCTCCACCTCTATGATGAGGACCATTGGGTGAAGCTGATGAACTGGCAGCACTCCACCATGTACCTCTTTTTTGCTGCCTCGGGAGTGACTGATCTGCTCACCTATCTCGTCTCCCATGTTCCCTTGGGGGTGGACAGATTGGTTATGGCTGTGGCAGGATTCAATGAAGGTGATTTAGTGGGATAGAGGGAGAAGAAGGGGCAGAGACTTAGTGCAAATTTTGTTACTGAGAGATCAGGGTATAAAAGACCAGAAATATCACAAATATAATAGCCTTCCTCCCCAAATTCAAATGTCTGGACTTCCAATGCCTGAACAGGACTTGGGCCTATACTCTGGATGGTACAGGTGACATCTTCCACAAAGTGGCCCATGGCAGCACTCAGCTGCTAAGACAGATCTCTCACATTAACTGGGGCGATGAAAAAGCATTTTGTAATTCAACAGCCTCACTTCTGTACCTGAGGAAGAACTGACAAGGCTGAAGGGAGGCAAAATGGAATTTCAAGTATGTGTATGTGTACATAATCTGTCAGAAATCAGCAGCATGTTCCACCTACCTGTATTGAACCTTCCCATGAATTCTCCAAGGAGATTTTTAAAAGATACACCTTAGCTCAAGTGGTTGAGCTTCTGCTTCGCATATATGAGTTCCCGGATTCCATCCCAGGTACCTCCTAAAAAAATAATACAATACAAAACAATAATAAACCCTTTGCTGTTTACACCCTCAACACACATACAGAAAATAGATGACAATTTGCATATTTGTCACACTGTAATGTTATGTAAACTGGCTTCCTAAATGTTAAAAAGTCTAGCTTTGAGACAAGAGTAGGAGGAATTCTGTGATGGAAAGTGCAAAATGACTCCTTCAAAGCAGTAGCCAGTCCGTTCATGATGCCTGTGGTTTGGTTTGTGGCAGGTTTCCTCTTCTACTACCATGTTCAAAACCGGCCACTACTGGATCAGCACATCCACTCACTTCTGCTATATGCTGTGTTTGGAGGGACCTTTGGTGTCTTCTTGGAGGTGATCCTCCGGGACAATATCGTGCTGGAACTCTTCCGAACCAGTGTCGTCATTCTTCAGGGCACCTGGTTCTGGCAGGTGATTATTCAAACCAATGCTCCTCACACTGAGTGGATTAAAGGAGCCCTAATGGGCATGTGCAAGACAAACTCTCAAGGGGTCACACAGCCTAGATATATAGCCCTGTTGACCACATGAATGGGCACTGTTCTTCCCAGACACCCCCATGCAAATTTACCCATTAATATCCTGCACTTGCATGACATTAACAAGCAAGAACCTATGGAGCACACAGAGCTAGCAGATCAAACATATTTCTCAATCTGTCCTCCCCAGTGGAGGTAATGACACCATTTGCAGTCTGCACTTGCTAAACTGTTCACTTGAATGCAAGGGCCAACTAATGGCGAGACCAACTTCTCCCTCTGATCTGCCAGATTGGGTTCGTGCTGTTCCCACCTTTTGGAACCCCTGAATGGGACCAGAAAGATCACTCCAACATCATGTTCATCACCTTATGCTTCTGCTGGCACTACCTGGCTGCGCTCTGCATTGTGGCCACCAACTACGCTCTAGCCTACTGGTAGGTTTGGGAGAAGTCCGTTTGTGTGAGGTCTCTTCCCCCTAACTAACTCCCCCTTCAAACTTACCTCATGTTATCTGGATTGTCAGTGGCCCACCTATCCTAACTTATGCCACTTCATGAATGCTAATGGTGTGCCAAGGTCTGTACACGGCACTCTACCCCTGCAGGGTGGTTTTCATGCCCTGCTTTTGCAAATGATGGTGATGAGACTGTGAGAAGTCAAAAGGCTTGTATGGGCCAAAGTAACCCAGCAGACCAGGTTTCAGATGCAGTTCCAACAGATTTTAAGCCTCTGGTGTGACGGGGAAAACTAGGGGTCAGTACAGACAGTAGTCCCTGCTCTGTTGTTGTTCCATCCAGGGCCCATCACCTTCTCTCTAGTTTTGCCCTGCCTTCTTCCCAGCCATGATGTGACACCCAAACAAGATACCATAGCACAGAGTGCACTAGAAAGTGCTCGTAGATTACAAGAGCTAATAATTACTATGCATGAACTGTGGTCCAGGCCCTGCGTAAGCACTCTGCATGTCAGTCACCTCACTTAAACCTTCTCACTTTATGACAGATGCACTGTTCTCATGTTTTACTTATGAGGAAACCAAAGCTTCAAAGGGATTAATAACTTGACCAAGGTCATACAACTTATAAATGCCAGAGCCCCAGTGTGCCAGTGCTAAGGTGACTCAGCAGATGGTATTATTCCACTGCTGTTGTAGCTGCCCCCACCTTTCATCTAGTTCCTTATTTCCCTAGTCCCAGAGCAGATACACTTCACCCAGGAGGAGTGCCTTGCAAACAGAAGAGAACTTGAGGTCAGAGTTGCTTTTAGTTCTGCCACCTGATCATGACATCTATGAAGCAATGGATCAGAAAGCAGGAGACCCAAGTTTGGTCTCAACAATATTAATTTTAATTATGAATCTCTTCATCTACTGTGCAGAATGGGTAAAACATTGTCAGAAAAGTGATCACATTCCTTGCTAAATATGAAAAAAAATGCTTTAAGAACCAGCAGATGTCTTTACAGCTTTGGGAAACAGAATAAGGGAATTGTTCTGGCTAATTCTTTCTTACTGTTTCTCTGCTACAGCCTTTTGACTCGGTTAAAGAGGAACAAGGATGGCGAAATCATTGGGATTCAGAATCTTAAGCCAGACCAGACTTACCAGACAGCCCTCTTGAACAGCTCAGATGAGGAGTGAGACTGGCCCCCAGTGCAGGCAACGCCTGTGAGCTGAGCAGGGGGCGTGGGTGTGCCACCAGTAGCTCAGCCTGACATTTTCACGCTTGTTTTGCTCTGCTCTTAAGGTGCTATATGTTTGCTCCTCCTCGTTTAATTTAAAAAGGTGGAGGTTCTAAGATGAAATTAGGCCTTTGACATTTTGTATATCTTGCTGGTTTGGATTTCTAAACATTACAAATTAAAGTCTGTGTTGGTGTGGTATCCTTCATAAAGAAAAATGAAGCAGCCAGCCTTTGTGTGTAAAGAGAAATTAGAGCCTCTGAAGATTCTAGAACAGGAATTGGCCCTACAGTGAGCTCAGGATATGAATCCAGCAGAACTTACTGCTTTGGACAACTTAATCCTTTTTCTCAGGAAAGCAGATGATTTCTTATCAATCAGAAAGATATCTGAGTGTAAGTGATAATACTGCCTTTATGTTGGAGATACAATTCTAAGTTGTGTATTTTTTTTAAAGTAAAATAATTCACAAGCTTTGGTATTTTAAATGACTTGTTAATTGTCTCCTAACCAACCATAATATCCCAGAATATTGCAACACCACTGTTAATAAGTGGTGAAATTAGGTCAAATGTGATTAATTTATTTTTAATCAGAAAGCTAGTTAGTGGCCCAGCTGAGAGATGGAACTTAGATGTTCTGCCCCCTCAAAAGCACCCTAATGGAGAATGTGGCAGGAAATATGCATAATGAGGTAGAAAGAAAAATGCCACGTTATGGAAAGCCCTGAATTTAATATAACTGACAGCAAAGGATATGAATCCTGAAGTAATAATAGAAACTTTACAACACTAGTTTTGGCTCTGTTTCTGTTTTTTTTTTTTTCAAACTTCCTTCAACAATTATTGATTAAACATCCACTATACTCCAGCACTGACCTGGCTATAAGGATCCATGAGACATGCCAACAAGCATGGACGGCATGCTTGGTGCTGTAGATGGCGAGGACAGCCTCCAATGACAGGTGGCAAAGGAGAGCAACGTGGAGTCTGCCCTATGGAAAAAGCACTTTCCAGGCACCAAGAATAGTATGTAAAAGGCAATGAAAGAACATGGAGAATTCATGAGTTAATATATTAAGTTCTAAAAACTGATAAAGTGGGTTAGGACAAACCTGTGTGGGGTCTCACAGACCAAGTAACACCTTTCATTTGAACAGCATTTTTTGGACTTTGAGATTCTCACAAGCATCTGTAATGTACCTGAGGTTCTTCAAAGAAGTTCATTAGCCTAAAGGCACACAGCCAATAAATGGCAAAATCAGTTTTCAGTAAAGACTCCGAAGCCCAGCGTCCTTCTCACTGCACCACCCTGCTACGTCATACACATGTGGCAGACAGTTTATGGGAAGAACTGCATGCTTTTTGGAAGAAACCCTGTACTTAAGTGAGAGGTAACCTCCCATGGTTAGCCAGAATTTCAGGGTTGATGTCTCAGTTTAGGGATTAATAATGAGCTACTTAAAAATTGGGTCCCCTTATTCATTCAGCAAGCACTGGAGGACTTAATATTGGCAATGACCGTGTTCCATGTATAAAATGTGTTCTTTCCTTAGGGATTGAAAGTGAGAAGAAACCTATTCCCTGTTTTACTTTCATAGAAAAGATCTCCATTCTAGGTTAAAAAGGCGGGATACTTTAGGGAAAGGTGGTGTTTTCTCTAGGTTGTGGAGTTGGGGTATGAAGGTCAGATGTAAAAATATTAAAATTTATTTTTATGCCCCTTCTCACAGCGTAGTTTGGGATTCCTCCATGGAAGTGATCCACCCTGGCATAAACACTCCTGGATGTGGCAGTAACGTAGAAACTGATCACAGTGCTACTTACCAAATCCAGTATTAGATACCTGGTCGCAATACTTTTACCAACCTCTGTCAACAAGAGGTTCTGAGGCCCAGTGGCTGCAATCCAGAAATTCTTCTGGAATTGTTTTCCCCAAGACACCCTTCACACCTGCCACACCACCTAGAGATCCCTGAGTCTACATTCTAAGGAACCATGTCTGGTACTAATATTGGTGATGTCACCTCAAACAACTCCAGTAGGGGGTTTCCTATTCTTGCACATTCTGCTAAATGGCATCAGGATTATACTCACTGGGGAGTCAATCCTATATTTGCATACTCAAACACACAAGCATTTTATATCCCTACCTCCTAGGATGTAAATGTCTGCATGCACAAGGGAGACCAGCAGTCAGGTGACATTAATGAATAAAAGCTTGGGTAGGGTTAAGGCTGAATGCCAGGGCTATTTTACTGAAATCATTTATTAAGTAAATTCAGGAGTTTGTTTTTAACCAGCAGTAAAATACCTGACACAGGATAGCTCGAATTTCTACCATTTTCTCATTTAGAAACTCACATGGACTTTCTACCTGAAATCCGACTCTGAGAAATAACGATGTGCAAATAAGAAAGCATTATAAAGCACAGATGCACTCTCCTTTATGCAGATGAACAACTGGTTTATGTTCTTCACTGCAGTCCCCACCTCTCACATTAAATTACCCATCTTATTTCTGTACGAGTCCCATCAAAAGCTCAGGCATCTCTCAGCCAATTCACCTCTGCCCTTCATGATCCAGACTGACCACCTCCGTGCTCTGGATGAGCCCCAATCCTCAGCATGACACATTGCAGCCATCCTACCCTTAGAAGCCACATGACAAGAATGTGATAGAGAACTGGAAGACTAGATTTACATTTTGGTGCTCCTTTGACCAACTCAGATTCACATTTCTCACACTGAAAACAGGTTAGTATCATCTACCCTACAGAATTGTTTTAAGAATTAAGTGAGATGTCTGGGAAACCACTTTGAAGCCTATAACTCCTTGAATTCATCTCTGCCTCTCTGCAACTTGCCCAATCACCCAACTTCAACCCAACCACCCCTTCTAAATACTCGACCATTTTGATTCTATGCTCTCCAACTCTACTTCCTCACCAAGAGCCCATAAATGGTAATCACGAATTTTCCATGGATTAAAAGATACATTTAAATAATCTGGCAAAAAGAAAATGGAAAAAAAAAACAAAACAAAAAACCCCACAAAACAACAAAAAAAATAATCTGGCCACTTTCAAGAGATGGGGGGAGTAGATGTAGCTCAATGGCTGAGCACCTGCTTCCCATGTACAAGGTCCTGGGTTCAATTCCCAAAACTTCCTTTGGAAATAAATAAATAAGTAAATGGAAGTCCTATCACTGTAGAAAAGCTTTATCACCCACCCCTACCCCCCCCCCAAAAGGAGGCATAAACTATTAACAACCAGTGCTTTAATTACTTCTTGCATTTTAAAATATTGTTTTGAGCTGGGCCTGTAGCTTGGAGGGCGATGAGAACTAAGGGCTAAAATCGGCAGAAGTGGCTGACAAGCCCAGAATGCCCTCTTGGAGGTTGGTACTGCCTGCAGGGTTGGTACTGCCTGCAGGGCAGGTCCCTGCCCCTGTACATCCCTACGCTCTTCCTGCCATCTTTATGCAGGATCAGCAAATTTCTCAGGGTCCAAATAATAAATATTTTAGGCTATAGGGCCATACTGTCTCTATGACAACTACTCAATACTGTCAACTCAAAAGGAGTCATAGATATACGTAAACAAATGGGCCTGTGTTCCAATAAAACTTTATTTACAAAAACAGGTGGCCAGCCAGCTGGCCAGTTTGCTGACCCATGCTTTGGAGCAAAGCAAAATGTATAATCTCTCAACTGCAACAAAGTTTGTGCTGCAAAAGCAGCCTCTGTGCTGGTATCCCCTACTCTGTCTACTTGCCCGGGGCTGAAGTATGAACAGGCTTGAGGACACAATTGGCAGGTGAAAATATGTACCACCATCAAAGTCCTAACACCCCAACTTCTAAAGACAGGATGCCAATCCATTTCAAGGAATTATCCATTCCACCTAACTTACTATGTTTCTTTCCTATCTTGCAGCCTCTCAATTACTATGCCGTTACCAAGTCAGCCACCAACTTACTAAGAATCTTGCTATTCTCCTGTTCTGATCAAATGAATAAGTAATCAGTTTTGGGGGGGATGGTGGTGGGCAGACTAAAGGCCAGGTTTCTACTGGATAAAGATGTACAATAAGCTCTTTAAAAAAATAAGTTACATAAAATTTTCTGGACACAAAACTCCTAACTAGACCGCTAATCACAGAGAAGAGCAGAAGGTAAAAACTACAATCCACATGAAGAACAGGCTCATTCACTGTCTGCACACTCAGCAACTGGTCAGTGCCCATAGCTGTGTCACTCCTGGGATAAAGTGGCTTGTATGACACAGATCAGTCTTCTCCTGGACTGGCCCAGGGTGGGCCGGGGACCCAGAGGCGGGCCTTGCTTGGTGCATTTCACAAGTGGGGTGGCTGCTAGACTGAGGCTTCTGCTGCCATCACCACCTATAGGCCTTCCTTAACCAGACAAATGAGGCAATGGCCCACTCCCTCCCTCCCTGCTGCAAGGGCAGGATAGGTGTAGTTTTTCTGGAAGCTACAGTCCTCTCCCAGTCACTGCTGTTCAGGTGCCTGTTTAGGAGATGGGGCTGTGGTCACGACGACAGTGGGGACCGCTTTGGAGGACCCAGAAGCCGTGCCCTGTTGGAGATGGGATGCCGGAACAGTCTGGATGCGCACCTGTTTGCAAAGAGACAACATACGGTCGGTGAGCCGCAAAATACAAATGGTTCTGTCAGTTAACAAGAGCAAAAGAGAGAGACACCTGATCTGGCCAACAGTTTGCCTTGGGCCTTACCTGTGTGGCCTGCCCTTGTTGCTGAAGCTGCTGCAACTGCTGGGCGGTGAGGAAGCTAACAGGCTTATTGCCAGCAATAAGTTTTGTTCCCGCGGGCATGGTGGTGAGGATGATATTGCGGCCCAGGCCACTGATACTGTAGAGGGAAAGAAGGAATAAGGTGTAAGGACATGAAGGATCTCTAGCCCAGAATTAGGCCATTAGGGAGGGGTCAGGTACTTAGTGAAAATTCCAGAATTCTGAACTGAAATGGAAACCAGCTGAGATAGCCATCTTTCTTCCAGCTTCTCTGCTTGCTGGTGTAGGAGAAAAGAGTGAGCCAAAAGCAAGCAGTATATTGGATAAAAATGACCCCAGCCTCCACCCCTTGATTAGCAGGAATAATAGAAAGGATCCCAGAGAAGTCTATGCTCCTGACCAGACCCTCCCCCAAAACAGCTTCGTCACATAAGCTGCTGCTGTCATCCAGCTCTTTATCCCTGTTTAAGTCAAGGGCACAGGAAGCCCAGACTCCCAGGAAGTCCTCATCCACTGAACTAGCACACCGGTGGGCTCCAACGTCCAAGGGAGGTCTTCCCTAATAGCCACATCTGACACTGCCATCTCGAGACCCATCTCACCACCTCACATCTCCACACTTCCCACCCCCTTCTTTGCTTTCTACTATATGCATCACCATCCAAAACAGCATATAGCTTTTATTTTTTACTTTGTTATTGTTCCTCTCCCCACTCTACAGTGTAAGCCTGATGAGAGCATGGATTTTCTGTTTTAATCACTGCTGCATCCCCAAAACCTAAAGCAGTACTGAGTACTCAATAAATATCACTGATGAGTATAACAAAGGAGCTACCCAAGGAGGGCCCCAAGAGTGCCCCTTCCTGCTCTGTGACAAGGAACAATATGTAAGCCCTGCCCACCCCTCCAAGCCTGTGTCCTCACTATCACACAGCACTTACTTGGCTCCAAGGCTGCCTTTGAGGATGGGGGCTGTGACCACACTTTTACCCTTCATAGGCTGGCTGATCACAGACAGTGGGACTGTGATCCGGGTCGGCAACTTCCCCTAGAGAGAAAAAGCGATTGGGTTTGATGGGCTAGAAGAAGGTAAGGAAAGTCAACATGTCTCACCTACAGGAGTAAGCACAACAGGTGCCTTTATTCCCCTATTCCCTCTAGGGTCCCATCTACTGTAGTCACGTGCTCAGGGACCGTGGTCTTCCTCTTTCACACGAGGAGCAGCAACAGCCACCTATAACCTCCAGGCCAGGTAAAACACAGTCCTCATCATAAAGCAAAGTATGTGATCACTCAACTGCAGCACTAGGCTTGGAGCTCCTCAGAGAGCAGGGTCTTATCCACCTCTGTATTCTCAACACGTTGAACCGTGCTGGGCATACGACTGTTTGGTCAAACAAATGTGAGGGAGGACAAAGGAACTCAAGAGTTAATCTCCAGGGGGGCGGATGTGGCTCAACTGGTTGGGCGTCTGTCTCCCATATGGAGGGACCTGGGTTCGATCCCCGGGACCTCCCGGTAAAAAAAAAAAAAAAAAAAAAAAAGAGTTAATCTCCAACTGCATAGCTGCTGCTTCACTGGAATGCAGGTTCATTGGAGGATGACAAAGGGCAGGGGCACCTGTGATTCAGAACAGATCACATGCCTCAGGTGCTTTCTGTTTCTCCCAACGATCAGAGAGGTGAGTTAAGGGACAACTATAATAAACTCAAACAGGTAAAAAGTCCAGGCCCCAAACTAATAAGGCCCAAGAAGAACAGAAAAAAATTTATATGCCTTTAGGGTGTTCGGAATTTCAGGGAGTCTAAAATCAGGTCATGGTATCACCTGTTTTTAGGCTGCCTAGTTTTTTTTTTTTTTTTTTAAAGATTTTATTTATTCATTTATCCCCCCCTTGCTGCTTGCGCTCGCTGGGTCAGCTAACCACGCTGTGCGGACGGGCTTGCCTTCACCAGGAGGCCCTGGGAACCGAACCTGGGGCCTCCCATATGGTAAACGGGAGCCCTACTGATTGAGCCACAGCCGCTTCCCAAGGCTGCCTAGTTTTTAATGCATGTCAATAATAACATTTACAGCTTGCTGGTAAACAGTAATATCTTATGTAAATCTCACTTAAAAAATAATTTGGGGGTGGGGGTGAGGGATGTGGGGGGTTGTAAATAGGGTGCTAAGTAAAGTCCTCCACATCTCTGAGCAGGCTGGTTCTAAAGAAGCTGGGCACTCAGCTGCACAACTGGGCCTCATGTCCCCACAGGGATCCCACCCAGCTGATGACCAAGTTACAGCCTCTTAGAAAGCGCTTAAAGATATCAAGAGGCAACACGACACTGTGAGGTAGTGCCTCCAAATGGATTCACTTATGGTTTGTTCCTCCTCATTTACGGGGGCTTTAGTTATTGAAGTATTTCCAACCACCTATATACCAACTGTAATGACCCTTCAAGAACCAGCCTAACTAGTTCCTGGGGGTAGAGGGAGGAGGCATGGTTCAATACTTCCTGCCCAGCAAATGCTCTTGGGTTTTATTTACCTAGGTTGACTGTAATAGGGTAGATTTCAATGGACGCTACCTTTCTGTGTCAGAAGGAGTCAAAAGAAACAAAAGTGGATCAAGTAAGCACAGTTTCCTGGCTTCCTTCTTTCAACATCTGTGATACACAAAACTAAATAAGTATTTCCTTTTAAACCACACTTATTTTGGCCATGTATGTCCTTTTTCTTTCCTCACTCTGGCTTTTATCCCAAATTACTAAGGTTTTACTATCTAGCTCACTTAAAAAGGTAAAACCATGTTTCATACTGGCCATGTGAGCCCCACTCCTCAGAACTCTTTATCTACAGGTTAATTACAGAACAGACTCATGTGTCCACAAACAGGCCGAGGTGGTGTGAGAATTTGGTTTATGGTAAATGTAGCATTTCAAGTTAGTGGGAAGGGATGAACTAATCAATGAAGTCAGAACAATTTGAAAAATCTGAAATTAGATTCCTGCCTCATGCCATTCACAGAAATATATTCCAAGTGTATTATCAACTATACTTTTTTTGTTGTAAACTTTGAAAGTATTTGATGAAAATAATGGATAATATGTTTATAACCCTGGCATAAGGAAGGCACAAAACCTAGAAAGGACTTGGGGCGGGGGGAGACTGGTAGATCCAATCAGACAAAATTATAAATACCTGTTGAGCAAAAAATTCTGTATGCAAGGTTAAAAGTACAGCTGACCAACTGGAAGAAAGTATTTTCTGCACTTATAAAGAATCATATCCATAAGATATAAAGGGATCCCTAAAACAGTAAGAAAAAGTAAAATGCCCAAAAAGGAAAGTGGCAAAGATATAAAGGCAGTTCACCACTGGAGAGGTGTGCAGATAGCTAATATCCACATGAAAAAGTAAATGAAGTCAAAAAAGAAATCCCTCTTCACCCAGAAGACAGGTCATAAAGAGGAAAGGCCTGATGACAGCCAGCTGTGACAAGGGTCTGGGGAACAGGAAACCTGCTGGTGAGAGCATAAGCCAGTATGGCCTTTGGTAGCACAACTGGAGCATCTATGAAAACTTTAAATATGTATACCCCCATGGCCCATTCTAGGAACCTATGCTCTAGAAATATAACCCAAGTTCACTCATGCCCAAGAACGTTCACTGCAGCATCAAATTTTTAACAGTAAAAATGTATCTTTTTGTAAAGAATTAGGATATATTGCTTCTATGGATTACAATGGAATCATTCAACAGACTGCAGTCAAGATCCGTGTAAGACCCAGAAATACTGGCAAAGGCATATTTTTAAGTAAATAAAGCAAATCATGGAACAAAATATAGAATAAGATCTCTTGTAGGTATTATTTATAAACTACATGTGTACAAAGATGCTCAGTAAAGACAAGAAGGAAAATACTAAACTACTAATAGTAATTAGCCCTCATGGCAGGGACCTGGAGGGTGGGGAAAGAAATTCTGTATTTTACTCTATGTATGTCTGTACTATTTTAATTTAATAATGTATGCATGTCATACTTTCATGAATTTCAAAGGAAAACAAAACTTCTATAAATAAGGAAATCTGTCTAGGTCAAATAAAGTGATATAGAAAGGGCTTCTAAAATGAGCAGTTCCCTACTGCCTAGAGAATCTCTCAGGTCACCGGGGTGAGAGAGCTATTGAGATTTCCTAAGAGAAGGGTGAGTCTCTAGCATCAACGTGAGTTACTCACAGCCTGGGACGTGGACACAACCGCAGTGCTGACGGGGACCTGCCGCACAGCGGGGGCTCCCGTCCCGATGCTGAGAGGGGTGCTGGCAGCCCCTGATGCCACTGCCACAGTCTTGGATACAGCAGTGTTCATACTGGGCAAGGAGACCGCCGAGGTGTGGACAGTTCCAGCCCCACTTGCCACTGAGGACCCTTGCTTGGCATGGGCTGCAACTGTGATAGTCTGGCCTGTTTTAGGGGGCATCACTCCCAAGCCCTGCACGATGCGGATTGTGGCCGCTGGCTTGGCTTCTGAAGAGGCCACAGTGGTTTTCCCCTTCTGATCCGCCACACTCACACCGAGTGCTGGCATCAAGCGAAACGCTGAGCTTGAGGCCTCGGGTGGCTTGAGGTCAGGAGTCACTTTCACCACTGTGGTGCCAGCAGGAGCAGATGAAGGAGTGCTGGCCGCGCTGGCCTTGGCAGGGCTGTCAGCCGCATGCACTGGATTGGAAGTGACGTGTAAGGTGGCAGAGATGCCTTTGCCTGCAGGGCCACTTCCTGCCCCGAAGAGATCCTGAGTCAGTTTGACTGTGGTAACCTGGGACTTGGCCAACGTGGCCATCATGTCCGGAGTGATTCGCAGAACTGTCTGGCCTTTGGCATCTGTGGTGATGGAAGAGGGTGGCAGGCGCAATACGTCCTTCCCTTGGATGCAGAAGTTCGTGGCTGTGAGTGGGATGCTGCTGCCTGCCTGGGGCTTCACGCCAAGCTGCCCAGTGATTGCCACCTGAGTAGGGAGAAACAGCACTGAGGACAGGCTCCATGCTGAGTTGATCAGACACTATAATTAGGCAAATTTCCATTTCATGGGTATGTGTGTTTCATTTTTTAACTTTTTATTTTGAAAAGTTGTAAACATTCACAAACCCATGTATACATCATTCAGCTTCAACAGTTATTTTGACAAACAGTCATGGTTTAGCTATCCTTCTCCACTTTGAGGAACTATAATATTTTAAAGTAAATCCAAGACATATCATTTCACTGATTGTTACTTCTCTACACATCATCTTTAACCTAGAAAAGGACTTCTTAAAACAAACAATGACAATTATACATCAATACCTACAATAATCAACAATACCTTTAATGTTGTCTAATATATATTCACATTTCCCCAGCTGTGTCAAAAATGTCTATTTACAGCTGGGCCAACCTCTGCTTTGAGAGCAGTATACATGTCCTGGTGGTTAAAAGCATGGGCTTTGGGGCCAGACTTCCTGGCTTTACAGGCTAGCCCCACTACTTGGAACTCCTAAGGCCAATGCCCCATGTGTGTTATCCACGCAACCCTTCTAGCCTATGCAGGGACTCCCTCTCTCTGTCACATGATTGATTTTCTCCTTGCTACTAGATCACTGCCATTAGAATGAAACATGCAGTGACGTTTCCCATCCTAAAGAGCAACAAGCCTTTGCTTGACTCCCTGTCTTCCTCCACCTACAGCCCCAGATCTCTGCTCCCATCCAAAGCAAAACTCCTCTAAGGATCACTTGTACTCAAGGTCTTTACTTCCTCGTTTTACATTTTGTCTTGAATCCATTCTGAAAAAAGCCACCAAACTACTGGAACCAATGATTTGCAATGAACAATGGTCAATTCTTGGGCCTCATCTTACTCAAACTTCCACTCCAGTGAATATAATTGCTGACTCCCTTCTTCATGAAGACACTTTTCCCCCTTGGTCTCCAGTTCTCTATACCTGTTTCCTTCTCAGTAAAGTGACAACACTTTCTGCCCAGTTACTCAAGCCAAAAGCCACGGAGTCACGCTCAACTTCCTTCTCTCAAACCCCATAATGATGCCACCAGAGATCACACCGGCTCTATCTTCAAACTACAGCCAGAACCCCACCACTTCTCCCCACCTCCACTGACCATACTCACTAATCTAAGGCAGCATTCTCTCTCGCCTGGACTACCATAACCACCTCCTATTTGGTTTTCCTGCCTCACCCATTCTTGTTGTCTCCAGTCCATTCTACGCAGCAGCCAGAGGCTTCTTTAAATGTAAACCATATCAAGTCATTCTGGCTCCTGATCTTCCAACAGCTCCCCATCCCATTTAGATAAAAATCAAAGTATCTGCAACAGTCTATAGAGACCTCAACCTGATTCAATCACTGGCAACCTCTCCCAACTGCATCTCCCATCTATAACACTCTCACATTTGCTCGTGAAGTGTTGACCATGGCAGCTTTCCTGTTGTTCCTCAAACACGACAAAACATTCCTGACTCAGGCACTTACCTTTGCTGCCTTATGCCTAGAATGCTTTACCCCAGATAATCATTATACGGCCCCTCTCTAACTTCACTCAAAAGTCTCCCAAATGTCAGCTTCTCTGAGAGGCCTTCTCTGATCACCCTAGCTGAAAGAGCACACTATCACTCTGCCCCTTACTCTGTTTACTGATTGCCAGAACACTTATTAGTACCCAACAGTGCAGTATTTAATCATTTGTTTCTCTTCTAACCCTATTAGAATTTAAGCTTCATGGAGGCCAAGAACAGTCTGTTTAACATTCGCCTACCTCAAAGGAGCTGCAACACCTACTCTTCAGTTCATTGGACTCACCCAGGACAGCTAACAAGGAGGTGAGGATTGACAACCACCAAACCAAGAAAATGAGAGAGCCTACAACTGCAAGCAAGAGAGTCCCATCCATCTGCTGTATGGAATCATAGCCCCCTCTCAATTAGAGGTGAAGTGGACATCACCATCCCAGAATCCTCAGGATTGGGGAATGAATTATGGACTAGAGTGAACTTACTGGTATTCTACAATAGACTTGTTGTGATTCTAGCAATGGAAGAAATTACAGCATTGATGTGGAGGCAGTGGCCACTGGAGGCTCTGAGGGAAAGACAGGTGAAGTGCAGGGACTTTTTCAGGACCAGGGAATCATCCTAAATGGCACTGCAATGACAGATATATGCCATTATATATCTTCCCATAACCTGCAGAATCGTGTGGGAGAGAGTGTAGACTACAATGTGAACTATGGCCCATGCTCAGTGGCAATGCCCCAGGATGCGTTTACCAATTGCAATCAATGTGCCATACTAATGAAGGAGGTTGTTTATGTGGGAGGGTGTGGGAGGTGTGGGGAGCGGGGCATATGGGAATCCCTATACTTTTGTGTGTAACATTTGTGTAATCTAAGTATCTTTAAAAAATATATATTAAAAAACAAAACAAAAACACTTGCTTAAATCCCCATCACTTAGGACAGTGCTTCAGCACCCAACAGGCACTCAGTATATATTTGCTGAATGAAAAAATGTTACTTTACCGTTATGTGCTTCCATTTCCTCACCTATAAAATGGGGATAATAAAACATCTACCCCATAGAATTAGGAGAATTAAACTATTTAACATCTACCAAGTGCTTAGCACAATGCAAGCAATACAGTTAAGTCTTCCCATAAGTATTAGTTGCTATTCTGCCTGATAATTATTTGGAGTTCCATGGTTATCCTTTTGTATTCACAACCAAGAAAGTATAAACACAGTCTACCTTTCACTAGTGGTGAAACTGAAAAGCCAGTAAGTATATAAAGTTATACCACTGGATTTTAACTAAATTATATCATAAGGCATCATCTCCAGATCTACCAAATGCTGAGTTACATGGAAAGAAATGGAAGACATTTCTTAGGCATTTATAAAGCTTGCACTGCCCCTTGGGGAACTTACACCTGAAGTATCTAAACTGAGGGTCAAAGATTACAAATCTTTTTCCTGCGGGCATCAAGATTTTTCAAGAATCTTCCCCTCTGCCTGTCCTTTGCTCTAGGCCGAGGGTATCCAGTGCACAGAAGAGCCCCGTACCTGCTTGATGAGGTTCTGCCCAGAGACGTTCTGAATAACTGTGGCTGCGGAGGAACTGGGTGTCGAGCCTCCCGGAGAGCTAGTGGCCGGCTTGCTGGCAGGGCTGGCTGAAGCAGGGAGACCTGTCACCGTGAGCCCAGACGGCCCAGTTCCAGGCCGTGGCACAGAGCTGGTCACCGTCTGAGTTTTGACTGGAACAGTGGCCATTACTGTCTAATTCAGAACATGAGGCCAAAAGCTTAATTAGATACTAAAATGCAGATCAGCAGGGTCTCTCAGTGATATTACCTACCACCCAGAAGCTTTCCTCTAAAAGTATTTCTAATCTCAGCTGGATGTCTTCAGGTGGTTCAGTTAGTCTGAGCACCGTTATGGCTCACTGATCTGTTGAGCACCATGTACCACCTTTTTTTTTCTTTCCTTTTTTTTTCTTAAAGGAGGTACCGGGGATTGAACCCAGGACCTTGTGCATGGGAAGCAGGCGCTCAATCACTGAGCTACATCTGCTCCCCAATGAGAGCTGGTTTTTTCACTTGTTTGTTTTGTTTTTAGGAGGTACTGGGGATCCAACCTGAGACCTCGTACGTGGGAAGCAGGCGCTCAACCACTTGAGCTACATCTGAGCTCCCCAACACTGTGTGTTTCTTATATTTGTATGAAACAATCTAGGTTTCAGAATGCTTTTACATTTACATCTCATTTTGTTCCTATACAATGAGGACAAATGTTATTATACCCCTTTTACAATAAAGGAAACTGAGGCAAAAGAGTTAATCTTTTCACAAATCACACAACTAGTTAGAGCATGGCCAGGACCAAAGCCTGTGTAGAAGAAGCCCAAGATTTAGAATCACAAGGTTTGAATTTAGGTCCCAACTCTACCAGTGTCCTAACATTACAATCCTGGGCATATCACTCCACTTCTCTCAAGTTCCAATTTCCACATGTGAAAAACCCTATGTAAAAATGCTGACCCAGGTCTGAACACATCAGTAGCAATAACTAAAAACCCTCAGTGCTGACTGCCCATTTGAATCATCAGACCTTTCTGGTTCTGTTCTTCCTGTTCCCCAGTGGCCTTCGCCCCCCTTCCCTCCCCCCTGTGTACCTGAGGCACCACTTTGGTCTGTGTGGCAGAGGCTGGAACCCGGATCTGTGGCCCTGCTGGTATCTGAGGCAGTGTCTGTGTTGACCCCGTGGACTGCTGGGTAACAGAAGGCAGGCTAGACTGGGCCACTACCCGCACCTGGGGTAGTCCAGCTGAGCCTGAGTGGCCCATGAGCCGGCCAGCAGACTGGGAATTTGGTGGAGTCTGGGTGGAAGCTGGAGAGAGCATTGTTCCTAGCTGGGGCATTGTTGGCGATGACACCAGAAGAACACTAAGAGGAAAACCAGGGGGAAAACAAAACACAAAAAACTTAGGATGCATATACAAGAAGACTTTGAAGAGAAAAAGTTGGGGAAGAAATGGAGAGCTTACCCTGAGCTAGATTTAGCTGGTTCTGAGACAGGAGGAGGGGCACTTTTGTTCACTGATGATACAGGTGGAGGGGAGATAGGTGTTGTAGGCAAAGCTGGAGGGGTGGGGGTTACAGGCGTGACCGGAGTGGGGGGCATGCTGGAGTCACTGAGATTCATCTGGCCCTGCTCTGAAGGGCCACTGCCAAGCACCTTCATTGAACTCTCCTTGTTACTGGACTTCTGTAAACAGAAGATAAGAGAAACCCCTGAGCAGATTTAGGGAAGGTGCCACTGAAGGAAGGCATGGCTCTGAGGCACTAAGGTGGGTGACAGCACCTATTGCCAGTTGTCTCTATTCCAGAAATCACCAAGGCAGATGCTCTTATGGGGTCACTTACCACCTTGGATGGGGGCTTGGGTTTTTGCTGAAGGGCTTTTCTGGCTTTTGCTGCAGCTGCTTGTGCTTGGTGAATCCGCTCTGTAAACAAGAATAGTAAGCATCAGGAATAGCTTACCCTCAGCTTACTAAGGAGGGTGGCTTCATGAAACCCCGCGGCCTCGCTGGGGCCTCACTAGAAGGCTAACTCCAGCATCTATACTCCTCTCTTGCCTGAACACCATTAAAGAGAATAATGGAACTGGAGCAATAAATGAAGCAGCCCCAGTCTGGTTCAACATAGTACCCAGACGCCTCACGCACCAAACTCTTCCTCGCTCCGGTCACGATGCAAATAGATCCATAGCTTCCGTCCAATGTCGTATTTCACACATGGGTCTTTTTCATAGTGTAGCCGATCCAGTGCTCCACTCACTACTGTATTCACCTATGAACCAGGAGCAAAGGTGAACAAGGCATAAGTCAGACCAGATAAGTTATTTGGACTCTAGAAAAATCACTGGCTCTAAGTCACAGCTGATAAACAGATTATATCTCAGGCTAGTTGTGGTACTCCCAATGACTTGCTAAGTCATATGGCAAAACAAGAAACACCTGAAGACTCCTGATAAATTGATTTGTTTTCAACTAAAAGATATTGTGAACTAAGTAACTGACCAGGATTCCCTTTAGTATGAGCTGAAGGAGAGCTTAGAGCCAATGTGGGGTTCATTCACAGCAAGGGTTTTAGGTCATCACTGATATAATTGTGAGATACCCTTTTTTTCCTTCTTTATTCAGTTTTCTTCAAAATGTATATTTTATATATCCTTATAAATTTTCTTAAATCCATTCTGGAACAAAGCTAAAAGAAATGATTTATTCTCCATCCTACCTGAGTGCTGGTGACATCTGGAGCAAGAAATTGGGAATCCTTGAGCAATTCACAAATCTCTGCCCGGGTGCCTTCCCCATTCGGCAGCCGGGCCGCAGCATCTCGCACTGAGGATATTAAAAAAAATGCCAAGTCCAAGAACAAAGCAGGGCTTCCCTAAGGTACAATGTCCCTTTACTTTCTCTGGTGGGCTAAAGCCCTCTGGGGTCACTGTTTCTCTACCTTACCCAGACTTGGCATTAGGTGGACACTGCCATCTGGTGGCTGGTGGCTCTACCACTGAGTTTCCCACACATTCTCCACACTTTTAGGGAGGAGTGAAGGTCCTTGGACACCACAGAATTTCGTGGGTCCATGAAATTAGGTGGGAAAAGGATTATATGTTTAATGGAAATTCAGCATTTCCTTCAATTATGAACAATGGTAACAAACCACAATATACTGGCAGTGCCTGTGATGCAACAACAGAAATCACAGATATTTCCGTATCACATTACAGCTGTTGCAGACAACTCCAAATATCACTAATACATAGCGATATTACTTATACTCATTTATACATACAAATTTACACTCATCACTGCTTGAAAATTATAGGACTTAGGAGGCCTGTTGCCAAATTTTGTCATTTAGTATGATAATGAAGCACATATATTTCTCCATCATAAATCTGTTTTAATATTCTGGTAACTATTTTACACAACTGGTTTCTTTTGTAATTCTATGCATTTAAAAATAATTCTGAGAAGGAGCCCGTAAGCTTCACCAAAATGTCAAAGGAATTGATAGGGAGGGAAAAAAAAAAAAGGTTAAGAAATCCCATCTTTATAGGAATCAAAGCCCAGAAGAATCAAGTTCCTACAATTAGGCTGGTGTGAATGAAAAAGAATGTGAGCCCAGACTTCGGAAAAAAACACAGATTCCTGGAATAGATCTCTGGGACCAGAACTGCTCCCTTCCCAAAAGCTTCAAAAGCTATCTGACCCTCAAAGCCTTCCCTATATGGAAAAAGCAGCACAGTTCATGGACTAGAGAAAAACTTTGGGGTGAAAACACAGAGCTCCAACAATAAATGCACGGCACCTACCCAGGGACAGGATGGTGACGTAGGCAGGCCGGTCCGAGCGCAGCAGGGAATGCTCCCGGGCTTTGTTGAGGGAGGTCTCCTTGTCAAATACGCCCTTCACGGGCCCCACGACAGACTCAAAGCCGTGCATGCGGAAGGTGAATGCCTTGTGGGGCTGGCTGTACCTGCAACGCTCCTGCAAGGGGAAAGGGGCAAGCTCCTGAGTCAGAACCCATAGGGTTCTCTCCACAGCTCCCTCACAATAAAGGCATCTGCTGGGAAAGCTGGAAAAAGGGCCAGTCCACTAGGAATATTGGGCCACCCACCGAAGGACAGGATGGTCCTCAGACCCCCAGTCATTGAACAAAGGGACAGGAGGTAAATATTAATGTATTTTGCTATTCTGGAAGGAAAAAATCTCTCAATCCCTTTCCTCATGCCATCTCTGGCTCTAACAAAGAATCCTGACCAACAAAACATCTAAGGTTAAGGGTCTGAATTTCCTCCAAGAATTTGGACCCAAGAGCCCTTTTTGGCAACGTCCTCTTTGATGCAGAGATTTACAATGGGTTCTAGTTATTTCTTACCTGTTCCTGAAAAACCCGTTTCTCCTCCCCTGTGCTGGGCCGTACCACATAGTCAGTTCTTCTGGAACATGAAGAATTCTGTATTAACTCTGAGAGATCACGAGTGATTTCACAGATCCATCACCCCTCCTCCAGCACCCAGAACCCATTTCCCAAATTGTTTCCATTCCCTTTCAACTTTAAAAAAAGGTTCCTTCCTTATTACTCCTGATTCTTACAAAGGTCTAAAGGATACTTTCTAGCTCCTACTAAGAAACTCCTGTTGATAATTCCAAAATTACTCAATTCTTAGAAATCCAAAAAGGTACTGGGTAGGAGGGAAAGAGGCTAACCCTTTTATCCACTGTTTTCAATACTGCTGCTAAATAAGTTCAATCTAACAGCAACCAAAAAGTCAGCCCCAGAGGAACAAGGAACTTGAAATTTGTTGGATGACAAGGGTGGTTTCTCTGTCTTCTAGGAAAGGTATCTGGAAATTGAGTTCTACATTCCTATGACATTAACAATGGTTCTGTCATGTTTGCGAAGAGGTCGGGCCTTTGAGTAGAAGTTTGGAAATCTAACCAAAGGACCGTACCAGGCTGGAATCAGGCCAAGAGATGATCCGATAGAAAGAGCTCAGGGCTAGCAGTAGAGATCCGAATTCAAGTTGGGGTCCAGTCACTAATCTTCAGTGAGTCACTTAACCTCTTCAAGCCTCCATTTCTTTATCGGTAAAGTGAAGAAGTTGGAATAGATGATTCTCAAATTTCCATTTGAGAGGGGAGGGGTTAATACAGGGAAGAAAAGTACACTCCACTCTGCATGCCCCACCCCTCAATTAATCCTTTCCACGAGGGGCCACTCTTTCTGAAGGGAGGGTGTCACCTTCCCCACATATGTTGAGGAAGGTAAGAATCAGCAGACTCCTAGGATCTCTCACAAGTCCATTCTAAAATACTAAAAAATACCAGCAAAACCATGGCAATGTTGTAAACCCCAGTTCCTGGGGCAGCACCCACCACTAGAGTATTATACTCACACCCGAGGAACAGGAGTCATGGCATCTGAGCTGTCTTCATTTTCTTGCTGAAGAAAAAGAAAAGCAGGCATTAACGAGTAAATGGACTAAAGAATTTTGGAAACCCAATGAGAAAGACCTAGTATGTCTTAAAAACCATACCTTACAGAACACTTGGTCTTTGGTCTCTAGCCACAGTTGGAAGAGAGCAGCTAATTCCTTTTCATGATCTTGAGATTGGCCTATAAAAACAAAAAGACAAAGACTAACAATAATGATATGCAGAATGTGACTCAGAATCCCAGTGTTCTCCCCACCACTGTAACGATGCCACAGACTCTGTCTCAGGACCCACAGCAGCAGTGCTGTGCACAGGCTCTTCCCTGGGCCAGAACGCCGTTCCTATGTCTACCTGGACCACTCCTCCGGTACATCACCTCATGACACCATTCACTCACTAGGGACCCGCTGACAACAAGGCTCAGGATCCTTCCATCAATAGTCTCTGCCCTCAGCTAAGTGAGGAAAGACCGTATACTAAATAAATAAGATCAATTCTCTAAGGGAGAGTCATTAAGGGTGCTAAGAACGCACAAGAGGGAAGCAATGCTACTCTTGGGGGTCAGGAAAGGCTTTTTATGGCCAGGGCGGGGCCTACAAAAGGCATTCTAAGCATTGGCACAGGAAAAAGAGTGACTCCCTTTGGCCTTCCTAGAAGAAGATAAGCACTCTCCCTCTGTGCCCTCTATCCTACCACTCTCAGATTTCTACTGGAGCACATGTCCTTCAACAGGTATGTCTCCTGTGGTGTGAAGAATGCAGGCCCCAAGGACTCTAACCCTTGATCTCCTCCATCAGCACACACTGTCCCAGAACTCCTCCTTACTCCCACTGTGCCTTCTAGAAATGCTGATTCATAATCGGTAACTTCTCCTCTAGCCTGAGCTTCTTACAAAACCCCCTCTCACTTCTGGTCTCACATGGAAGCTGGCTCTCTCCGCCCCTTATGGCCTGTGGTAGGATGGTTGATGGCTCCCCTCAGAGTCTAGCAGTAAAGTTGAGTTCCTCCATATACCTCACAGCTGCTTCCAGACTACGACTCCCAGCACTTCTGGAAGATGAGGTCCTTTGAGGCTCTCTGCACACCCTAGCTGCACCCATCCCCTGCACAGCACAGTGACTCACCTGGTGCTCCTTCTCACCACTCACTGGAGAACTGAAACAACCAAGTGGAGGCTCTATCCAGCATCCTAACCCATCAGTGCCATCCTCAATAACCTTCTCCCTCCAGCCACCCCAACCACTCACTACCACAATCACAGGGGACTTTGTTCTTACCTAAAACTGCCCCAGTGGTTCTTAACTGTGGGTGCACATAAGAATCACCTGGGGAACTCTCACAAATACCAATGCACAGGCCCTACAGCAACCAATTCATTAGAATTCCAAAGGAAAATGCCCAGGCATCAGTATTTTCTAAATGTTCCCGATCTGTGAGATACAACCAGCGTGGGAACCTCTATACTATACTAGCTGAAGCATCATGCTTTCTGGCCACAATCTCCTAGACTTACTGCTGCCTTGTTCAAGGACTCACCAAAACTTCACTGTGACTCATCAGGACCCCCAGTCCACTGACAGCTCTGCTCCACCCTTAGGTCAGCCCCACCACCCACCTCACTCTGTTCCGTTGGCTCAGATGCCACGTCCATCATCTCTTAACACTTTTACCAAAATAGTGATACCTCTGCCCCTCAATCTTGGCATCATTCCCACCTAGCAAAACACAAATTCTAAATCAAAACCACAAAATACTACCTTACACTCACTAGTGTAACTGAGTGCTAAGAATTAACAAATAATTATGATTACTAAATCATTATATAGATACCTTTATATTAAAAGATAGCAAAATTTAATAACTGAAATTATTGAAACTAGAGTGTTCCCACCCCTGTTTATGGGTACTCTAGACTTAACCTCACCCTGGTGTATGCTTCCTATTGTGATGGTAATTCTAGATTAGGCTCACCCTTGTGTATGCTCACTACTGGGACGATAATTCTAGATTGAGCTCATCCATGTGTGTGCTTACTATTGGGATAGTAACCACTCCACCCCCTCTGTTTAATATCCATATGGAAAACCTTGGACTAACCTCTACTCTGTACTTTCCTCTCTCAGAACCTTGATCTCTGATAATTATTGTTAACTTTTTAACTCCCCCTGGAGTCCACCCCCAGCTTGTTCAAGCCCTTAATGTTTATTAATGACGGAACCTGTGTCCAGCTCCACCCCAATTTTTCATTAGCACCCCAATGTTATAAAATATGAGAATTTCTGCAGATCAGGGAGGCAGTTTGGGGCCATGAGGCCACTGTGCTCCATGCCTTGGGCAACCAATAAACTTTCTCTCTTTGAAACCCCAATGTCTCAGGAATTGGCATTAAAAATGCATCTGGAAAAAAAAACACCCAGTTTTGCTTGGTATGACTAGAATGGCTATTATTTAAAAAAACGGAAGCATAGTAAGTGCTGACAAGGATGCAGAGAAATGGGAACCTTAGTACATTGTTGGCGAGAATGTAAAATGGTGCAGCCACAGTGGAAATTTGGCAGTTTTTCAGAAAGTTAAACATAGAATTATCATTTGACCCAGCAGTTTAATTCTGGGTATATAACCTGAAGAACTGAAAGCAGGTCTTCAAACAGATATTTGTAAACCTATGTTCACCAACCACAGCATTATTCACAATTGCCAAAAGGTAGAAACAACCTAAGTGTCCATCAACAGATGACTGGATAAATGAAATGTGCTATGTACATATGACGGAATACTAGCCCTAAAAAGGAACAATGCTCTGACATGGCTACTATGTAGAAGAACCCTGAATGCATCATGTTAAGTAAAATAAATTGGACACAAATGGGCAGATATTGTATCATTCTGCTTACATGAAATAGCTAGAATATCCAAATTCAGAGAGACAGAAAATAGAGTACAGGTTCCAGGGTGGAAGAGGAGGAAGATGGGGGAGAAAATGCATAATGGGTACAGGGTTTCTACTTGGGATGATGGGGAAGTTCTGGTAATGAAAAGTGGTAAGGGTAGCACAAGATATTGAATGTGATTAATCCCACTAAACTTTATGCCTGGGAATGGCTGAGATGGGAAAGTTCATATTGTACATATGTTCCCACAAATTCCAGGAAAAAAAAAAAAAAAAAGGGAGAGGGGAGATTGAGACAAAGAATACCTGATCCTGGACTGGATCTAACCATGGAGGAAAAAATGCCCAAAAGGACATTATTGGGACATATGAAAAAACTAGAACAGAGACAATAAGCTTTATATTAATGTTAAAGTTCTTGAACTTAATAACTGCACTTATGGTGGTGACATAAGTGAATATCCTTGTTCTTAGGAAATATACATGCAAGTATTATATGTTCAACGAGTATGATGTATTCAACTTACTCTCAAATGTTTAGAAAATAAACATAAACAAAGAATGATAGAGCAGAGGCAGCCGGCGCCGAGCGGCCCATCCCGGGTGCGCGTCGCGCCCTCGCTGCCTTTCAGTCGCCAGAGTTCAGGGCCATTGACGGCGCCGTCAGCTGAGTTGGGTCTTGGTCAGGACGGGACAGATGGCCGTTGTTAAACGGCCGAGCGCCTTCCAGCCCACTTAACCCTTCTCCATGAGCTCAGCACACGCCCTCCAGGGCAGCCTGCCGCCCAGCTCTTAGGCGTAGTGACTCCGCGCGCGACACTAGGTCGAGTTATCAAGTTCACAGCCCCGACGACCCCCGCGTGGCCTGACCAAGCTCGACCTTCGTCCTCCATGCCTAGGATGCAGCGCAGACGCCACGACGTTTAAGCCTCGCGGCTGTCCGAACCGACGGTCGGCCGCGGCCGCGTTCCCGCGCTTTCGGCTCAGTGCGCCTGTGCGGAGGCTGGCGCGGCCATGGGCGAGGCGAGTGGCGTCGAGGAGGCCTGCCGGGTCAGTGACGAGGCCGGGGCCGCCTGCGGTGCGAGCTGTCGCCGTGCGCACCCCACCGCACACCCCGGGGCTCACCCAGAGGGCCTGGAAGCCATCCTCTCGCACAGCGGGGACGTGGGGGCCTGCCCCCTGAGGGAGCGGTGATGCCCGCCTGGAAGCCAACCCAAGCGCCCTGTCGGTGGGGGGGAGGGGGGGCAGAGATTGAAGTGAATGGCCTTTGTGTCACCCGAGGGCTCAGTTTGCACCCTAGGGGCCAAGACACTTGTTTCAGGCCTTACTATCTGGTCTAGATAGAAGCCGGGTCCCATGGGTGGCTTGGTTAAAACTTAAATCGCATGTGTTGGAGGAGGACATGCTTGAAGTGTAGAGTCAGATCTCAGTTTAAATCCTGGCTCTGGCCCTTCGGGTCCCCAGTGTGTCACATTGGGGAAGTCACCTAGCCTCTCTGAGCCTCGGTTTTCTGCTCTGGGCAGACTTGAAGGGTTTTGGCAAATATTAAATAAGGTGACCAGCAAAGAGCCTGGCACACTTTGTAGGAATCCAGCAAAGATAATTTTCTTTTCCTTCGGGTTAACTTGGTGCCAAAATGTTATTAGAAAGTTGCAGACGTTTTCTTTGGATTTTAGGAATAGGGCTCTTGTATGCATTTGGTCCTCGTGGTAAAGAACAGGGCTTCTGCTTTCAACATGTAATATCACAGTGGGCTTATTAGTAAAGACAAGATTTTGAAACAATAGCATAAGAAGCATTAAAGAAAAGGAAACAAGTTGAAGTGGGCTGCTAGTTTTAGTCATCTGAAGAGAAATTTCATAATCTCAAGATCTGCTTGTTCTTTTAGCATATGGCAACTAAAGAAGAATTTGTTAAAGTCAGAAAGAAGGACCTGGAACGCCTGACAACTGAAGTAATGCAAATACGGGACTTCTTACCAAGAATACTAAATGGGGAGGTACTGGAAAGCTTCCAAAAATTAAAGATTGTAGGAAAAAAAAAAAAAAAAAAAAAAGAATGATAGAGCAAATGTGGCAAAATGTCAAGAGCTGGCGGATCTGGGTATCTGGGGGGAGAGTGTCTACTGGAGTTCTCTGTACGAGGTTTACATTAGTTTTGCAACTATCCTGTACGTTTGCAATTATTTCAAAATAAAAAGTTAAAAAAAAAAAGAAAGACTCAAATTCTTAACTATCCACATTCTCTTCCTTGACCTGTGGCAGCTAAGAGCTGCCAAAGGGGGAAAAAAATACACAAAAAAGCAAAGGATAATGCTCTAAATTAGTGCTGAGCACCTCCACCCGGCCCACAGCACAGCCTGGCTATCCTAATGGTCACCTCTGCACATGCCATTTCCTCACTGTCCTCAAAATTCCCACTCCTCAGCCTCACTGGCAACAGATCACTCACTGACAACAGATCACCTCCTACTTTACATAGAAAAAAGAAGCCATCAGCTCAAACTGCCTTCAAACTTCCCACAATAAATCCTACAAACCTACTGCTGCATTAGTTACTTCCTCTTCTCCCACTGCTCCAATAAGGAGCAGCCTCCGCCATCTAAGGCCAGTCCCACCCCCTTCTCAGGGATCTAGGTGGTCCATTTCCCTTCTCTCCTCTATTTTCAACCTCCTCCTCTCCAGGGAACCTTTTCCATCAACACTGAAACTCGAGACTCAAGTTTTCTCCCATTTTAAAAAATTCTTCTCTTGGCATTAGGGCCCCTTACTCTTTTTCCCTCCCTTTCACAGCTAAACTTCTGGAAAAAGTTGCTTAGATTTACTGTCTCTTTAACAGACAGGGGTGTGCTGGCAAATGTTCACCTGGCTGGAAAGGGAAGCCTCAATTTGTAGTGTTTGATTTTCTTGGTGTACATCAAGGATTGGCACCCTTCCTCCTGTTTTTGTAGACAAAGTTTTATAGGAAACCAGCCAGATCCATCACTTACATATTGTCTACACTGCTTTGTGCCACAATGGCAGAGCTGAGTAGTTGCAACAGAAACCATACGGCCCACAAGCTTAAAATACTCATTATCAGCCCCCTGAAGGAAGTCTGCCAACCTTGGTGAAAGTACCCCACAAGGGTTGTTTTCAACCTACCAACAGGACAGGATTGGGATCAGATGCCTACAATAGGCTCCTATGAGTCTGAACCAGCATACCCACTGTTTTAACCTCATCATCCCACCAAGGAAGCACTCTTCCTAAGAAATTCATCATTTCTTTCATGACTTTGTAGTCTTCATCTTACTGAACCTTTTAGCAACAATGGAGGCTAATGACCACTCCCCACTTCTTGAGACTATCCTTCCTTTCCTTGATACCTAAGATTAGACAAATACCTGGTTTTCCTCCTGCCTCTGTAGTCACTCCCACACAGCCTCCTCAACCTGATCTTTAAATGTTGAAGTTGAAGACTTAGTCCTAGGCCCTCTTTTCTTCTCACTTTCCACTCTTTCCATAGGTGACCGCATCATCTATGCCTTGGCTTTGATTACTATATATGTACAAGCACATCTCCAATTTAATTCTCTGGTCTGAATTCTAGACCCATATAGTCTACTGTCTAATCAACATTCCTACTTATATATCTCAAAAGCAGCTCAAGCTCAGCATGTCCAAAACCAAACTCATTGATCTCCACCCTCACCGAAGTCCAGCTTCCTCCACAGCTACCTATCTCAGTGAATGGGTCCTGATCTAATAGCTAGAAATCTAGCAGAAGTCAAGCTTGACACCCATTCTTCATTCTCTCCCCATATCCAATTCATAGCCAAGTTCTGTCCACCTAAAAATTTCTCAAATTTACCCATTCTCTTTACCCTGGTCAAAGTTATCATTTCCCCCACAGGCTTTTGTGATCTTTTTAAATCTAACTTCCCCAGTATCACCAACAC
The DNA here is from genome assembly GCA_026826555.1 of Tolypeutes matacus. NCBI lineage: Eukaryota > Metazoa > Chordata > Mammalia > Cingulata > Chlamyphoridae > Tolypeutes > Tolypeutes matacus. Next base: position 6,076,118 of record JAKSZT010054226.1, read on the forward strand.
ACAGTATTTCCTCTACCTGGAATGCTCTTGACCCCACCATCCGTCTATTATTGAGCATCAGTATCCCTGCCTGAATATTATTTTCTCAGGAAAGGCCTCCCTGACTCTCCAGACCACATCAGCTCCCCATTATAAACTCCCATCCTTCCTGATACTTTTCCTTTATGGAATTTATCAGTTTATTTCATTTTAATGAATATTTGTTCCCCAGAAAGTCTTTAAGCCCCATGAGGGGAGAATGCTGTCAGACTTGCAAACCATTATATTCCCCCAGTATCCAACACAGTGCCTTCACCTATTAGAGAGTGTCCTAAGGAATGAATGAATCTATTGCTTCTGTAACCTTCTCTCCATTTCTCTCTTTATAGACCACTCAGGAGGAAGCAAAAAGAGGCTTGTGAATTTCAATAGGAAATCAATATTCAATTGTTCTCTTACTACCATCACCATTTAACATTCACCGAGTTACTTCAGGGGCATATTATCACAACTTACATATAAAGTGGCACTTCATAAATGTAAGGCAAAAATGAGGACTCAGCTTTTTAGATATAGCTTATTCAGAGCTATCCAACTCTTTGCATATTGTTTGCAATAGCAAAGCCCATTTTCAGGTAAGTAAAATAATATTACTATTATGAATTAGTCGAAAACCATAGATATGTATGCTTAATATATACACTGAAACCACTGTTAAGCACTCCCCCTCCACCCCCGACCCCATTATAGCCAGCACCAGGCTGCACCATTTAAAACGGATATTCCACCTCAGATTCTGTGAGCCAGAGTCTGTTGGGGGTGAAACCTATACCTTGAGAGTAGCAAAGGGGTCTTGAAGGATCCCATCACTGAGCAAATTAAGGTTTCATCCTGCCTGTTTCCCCAGTCTGCTGGACTGTACTGATTAGAAGGCAAAAGAACTTCAGGGGAGGAAATGAGAGAATGAAAAAGTTGCTATTACCAGGAGATAGTAAGAATTACTTACCAAGCAATTTCCACTGCTGGGTTTTCTCTTTGAATTCAACAAATTGAGAGAAACTGGAAGGAACAGCTGCAAGAACACAGATCACATAACAAGCCACACAGGTTAGAGAGTATTCTGCTTTTACTACCCCTGACAAAAGTTTATGTGGGACTAAACTTGTAACAAATAATTGACACCTTGGGCTCAGAGATTGCTTTGGAATGTTTCATAGTGTATCAGGACAGCAGAAAGAGAGGCTTCCAAGTGCAAAGGCATAATGGATTAAAGCAGAAAAGCTACAGTTTAATTTAATTTAATAAAAGGGGGCAAAAAAAAAAAAAGACCCTACAGAATAAAAGACTTTACCTCGACTTTCTCCAGCAAGATATTGCAAGGCTGGTAACACTAACTCGGCCCAGTTGGGAGCTGCAGAGAACCAGCTATTGAGGGAGCTGGCTGGAGATGACTGCCAATCCAACACTCGCTCCTCTAGCTGAGGGAAAGTAAAAGCAAACCTCCATTAGATTTCTATCCTACACCAGCAGTTCCATGGATGCTCCAAAGGTGGGATACATTTGTCCAGAGTTTGCAAAAATCATAAAGCAAATTAGCTGCAGAGCTCTGAGAGGAACTCAAGCTTCTGCTTCTCAAGCAACAGACTATCGATTTCTACATTTGAAAACTTTTCCAAAACGCTTACCATAGGAAGGCTAGCCTGACCCTCCAGCAATAAGATCTCTAATAGAAGAGAGAAGAAGCTGGAAGATATTTCATTGATTCCAAGGCAAGGTTTGAGGTCTTCAAGAGGCCTAATGGGGAAAGAAAAATATAAGAACAATGGAAAAGACCAAGAATGCAACCCAAGATTGGTTCAGGTCCTCCTAGCCTCCCAGCAGTCATAAAAAGAGTACAAGAAAGGAGCGCTCAATCTCTGTTCCTCACTTACTCTTCCTTGATGGCAGGTATTGCCAGTGGAGATGGTGCCTGTGTGAGAGGTGGGATCCCCTCAGTATTGCTTAGGGGCTCAGCCAGATCCTCTGCCTCTGATTTGATCATTTTTATTTTCTTCCTCTTCTTTTCCTCTTTCTCTTTAACTTTTTTTTTAAGGACAGCCAAATCATACAGGGCTGGGAAGAAAAGCAATACAAGTCAGAGAAGTGACATTTCTACATCAGGAAGTGATTTTCCCAAAGCCCACTAAGAAAAGAAAAATCTCAGTAATAAGACATTTAGATTTTTAATACCAAACCCAATGAGTGATTTATAACTTAACACTTATTAAAGAGCCAATGTGGGTTGTTACTGATTTTACATTCGTTTCCCACTAACGAAACAGTAAGAGGCAAAAAGAACCTGTGGTTTGATTGATTTTTACAGCATAGAGATAGGCTCATGCTATTGAATACCACAGTTGGAATGGCTATCTGGAGGGTAACCTAGGTCACTTACCTGCTAGGGAGCCCTTCCTGCCAGCATTTACTCGAGTCATGATGTCATTAAGAGTCAGGTCCCCTGTCAAAAGGTCCGGGTGGTCCTAGCAGTTATAGGCAGAGAATTAGTTAGATGGATGCCCAAAAAGGGAACAAAAACTGCTAATGATTTTACCAAATTACCTAACAGATATAATTACATGGTAGACACATTTGAGGAAATCATGCTGACTTAAAAATTCAGAGATGAAAAACTATTGCTCTTGATGACAGTGCATGAAAGGAGCCACTTCCAACCTTTCTATTGTATGACATTTTGCAGCTTACAAAGCTCCTGCATATTCCTTAGCTCATGTGCTCTTCCATCTTGCCAAGTAGTACTATATTTTACAAAAAATAAATGAAATTCAGACAAGTTAAGGGATTTGCCCAATATCATAATGAGGAAGTGGAAAGATCAGAGCTACAACTCTGTTCCAACTTCCAATGTGGGACTCTTCCCACTCAGCACTCTGCCTTTTCTATCTGAAAAGGTATCAACTTTTCTCCACTACCCTCTCTGGTTAGCTTTAGCAGTGTTATCTTGATATGGTAGAGTGGAATATGGAAACAGTACAAAATTGAAAAAGCCCAGGATCAACCTCTTGGCTCTGCCACTTTCTAGCTGTAGGACCCAGGGACAAGTTCCTTGCCCTCTCTAAGGACTGGTAAAATGGAGATAATTGATTGGTATACTTTCCAATGTTGGCTGCAAAAATGAAATCAGACACTATGTTAAATATATCTCACATCTTTAATGCAAACTAGCCTCTGGTTGTTCCTGTCCCCTAACAATGATTATGAATGGAAGCATAAAGGAGGCAATGACTACCTATATCTTCCTTAGGATAGCCAATCTAGAGATTGAAAACCTGTGATGACCACCACTCCCATCTCCATCTTACTGGTTGGTGTTTCCGCTTCTCGTGGTGCTTCTTTAACATTATCTTCAGGTCAGTGTCCCCCAGCTCTATTTTATCTGAGAGAAAATGAGCCAAACCACATAGACTAAGTCATTCCCTACCATAATGCTCAAATTAAAATTTTTCTGGCCATTTATGATATTCAAAAGTAAGATTTCTGAGTTTCCCTTCTGATTCCCGTGTACTACAAGAATCAAAACTCTTGAAACCATCACAGAATCAACACATCAACTTTTCTGTACATTGGTAACAATGACATCAGTTACTTATCTTGTCCTAAAACACATTAAGGGTGCATAACATTGTTCTCTGAATCCTATACTAGATAAAGTCTTTTCTAATTTCACATTCTGATTACCCTGCTGTTCTACTATTAAATTGTCCCTTAATATTGTTAAGATATTGTATTCTGCTTTCATACCCAAAATATCAGCTGATCAGCTCCTAAAGAAAAAAAATTTTAAAGGAAAAAAAGAAGGATGGTCTATGTGTTAAAAAAAAAACTTCTTTCCAATCCCTTTCTTCTAAGAAACACTGCTTTGTTTCCTGCAGGTAAGAATCTAGTACATACTTCCCTGTAAGGGAGTTCAAATTTATATCCTAATTTCCCAGAATATCCACATCACCAGGTCAGTTCTCACCTGCAGTTTTCATATCCATGGTTGAAAGAGTGGGCACCACCCTCAGGGGCACCGCAGGACTAGGAGAACGTGCTGGAGAGCTCGGAAGCCATGAGCTGAGATCTTCAAAAGAAAATGTGTCTTGTAAATCCAACGTGGCTGTGGACTCCAATAGGGGAGATTGGGTAAGTGGCCATTTGGGTTCAACAAGGCTAAGCCAACAACATGGAGGCCAGGGTTCCACCATTCCTTTCTGACCCTTCCCCAGACGAACTGGAGCACACTTAGGTCACTTAAACGGCTCTTCCGGAAAGAGAGACTTCAACAGAGTGATGGGGTCACACTGCAGCAGGCCAACAGTCACTACTGCTCTCCTGTAAGGGGAAAAGCAGTTCTCTCAAGTGGCACAATAGGACCAGACAAGCCCATTGTGGAAAGGGCCCTGCCACACAGGGATTTGTCCAGCAACTTCTGACCTCAACTCAAATGCCACTTAAGCATCAAGGGGAAAATGTCTGCAGTCATTTCCCACTAACAGGAATGTCTCCGTGACACAAAGAATAAGGGGCTCTGAGTCCCACTACCCATCACCCAATCAGAAGAAACTGGACAGCATCTTTGCTGGGGAGATATACTACTATCCCTGGCTCCAACTGGACAAGCCACAAGTGCTTATCTGTCATGCGCGTCCCCAAGTGCTCAAGGACACTCACCCTCTTCATCGGAAGATAAAGCCGTATCGCCACACTCCTCCTTCACTTCCCTCAGCACCTTCAGGTAGCGCTGTTGGGTCCGCCACTCCCGCTCCTCAGGGGTGTGGGATGGTGATGGGCGCTTCTGCCGGAGAGGGAGAGTTGGGCCACTTCTGCGGGCCATCTCCAGCAAGTCCTAGAAGAGAGCAGATGTTGGGGGACACATCACCCTTCCAATCAGGTTCTGGAACAATGTACATTCTGGAAGTCTTCAGTGTTTAATGAGCTCAATTCCTTCCCTCCAGATCACAAAGATGCACGTTTATGAACATGTCTAAATAAAAATGGCCTATGTAGATTCATTACATAGTAAAAAACCCCAAATCTAAGCGTTGAACTGCTCCACTGAGAATGAAAACTAATTACACTATGTGTCCAAGTATTTCCATACTAAAACGTAAAGAACCACCTGGGCTAAAACAACTTTGCCTCTAAGAATTGCCAGGCTGGTCCAGACCCAGGAACCATTAAGCTTGGTGTATTACCCATCCTTCAGGGCATAATGAGGTTCATGAACAAGTATACATCTTTCCAGAGCAACCAACTTTCCCTTAGTAACCCACTATGTCTCTGAAATCTACTGGTTTATCTTAGCAAACACTGAAGCTAGTACATTTCCTCAATATTAAATGCATAGTTTTTTGTTTTTTTTTCTGTTTTAACATTGCTATAATCAGGGTACATCTTAAAACTGAATGCAAGAGAGTCTGACAGAGGTTAACTGGTGGCACTGCTTTCTTTCTTAGTTGGTCCCTTCTATTTTGTACCTGAACCATTCCTGAAGCCATGAAATCTGTGAGTTCACTACTTATGATTATTTTTTATTTTTTTATTTTTTTAAGTGTACAATCAATGGCATTTTTTAATTTTTATTTTTAACAAATCAATTTTATTGATATATATCAATAAAGCATACAATACATCCAAAGTGTACAATCAGTGGTATTTGGTATAATCACATAGTTGTGCATTTACCACTTCGATCATTATTAGAGCATTTTCATTATTTCAATAATAATAATTATAAAACAGGCAAACAAGAAATTTCTTTACCTCTCAATCTCTCTCTGTTTCCCTGCTGCATATAGCTGCTCTTTCTGGATATCTTTGCACTATTACTCATTTATTTATTTATTTTTTTAAATTTATTTATTTTTTATTGTGTGTAAAAATCAAAATTTTCACAATACATACCAATATTTGTAAAATGATATATAAATATATATGCATATATGTGCATTTGCTTACAAAAATGATATTTATATATATATAACTACTCATGTTTAATATGCAGTTCCCAACATCACTTACACTCCGGGAAGCAAGAATTTGCTTCAGCAACCGATGGAAATATTGCTGCTGGGAGCTGAGGTATCGCTTGTACTGTGACTTGAAGCATAGCTGCCGATACTTGACCACCTCAGGATTGAAATGTCCATCTTAAAAAAAAAAAAAGAGGCACATCTATATATATATCAGTCAAGAAATATTTAATGAATTCCTAAATAAATTAAAATCTGTACTAGACTGGAATACAGTGTGGGAAAAACAAGAATCCATGTCCATGTAAAGCCCATAGAAAATAATCACATTATCAGATAAATATTATATAATGTCCTTAAAGGAAATTAACTTCAAACTATAAAGAATAATGAGAGAATTAAATCGTGAAAGGGATCTCTAAAGAATGATACATAAAATGAGGTCTGATTAAGGTAACTATGGTAACCTGTTAACTAATAAAATATGTGGTAAAGCTTAAATGGATAGTCACTGTACTACTTTTCACTTTTATTATATGATCATTTTTAAAATGAAAAATTGGGAGAAAAATAAAATAACTGGGAATTTGAAATTGAGAAATAAAAACAGGGAAAGTCTTTATCCCAGGCAAGTGGAACTGTGTTGCTAAGGCTCTGAGGCAAGAGAGAACCTGGCATGTTCCAGAAATTAAAGAAAAGCCTGCATGATACATGCAGAGTGGGCTGTTGCTGGGGAGGAGTGGCACAAGAAAGTACATAGAAACTTGCAGGGCATGGCATGGGTGTGGATTTTCCCCTAAGTACAGAGGAAATAATTAAAAAGGTTTAAAGTAGGAAAATCACTACAGTGACCCAGGTTGAGAGGCAATGGTGCCTTGTCCCTCCCTCTAAGAATAAAAGCCAAAGCCCTACAGATGGTGGCGAGACTCCTCATGATCTGGGCCCTGCTACTCCTGGCCTCATCTCCTACCACCCTCCCTTGTGCTCACTCTTCTGCAGCCCCACCAGCCTCCATGCTATCTCTTAAGCAGGCCACATGCCTCACTTTCTCAAGGCTTTGAGATTTCAAGTTCCCTATGCCTGCAATACTTCCCACCAAACATATCAGATATTCTCAGGAATTTTTCCTCCTACCTCCATTTAGTCTCTGTTCAAATGTGGCCTCGTCAGAGAAGCCTTGCCTGAATACCAGGTCTAAACAGCTCCCCTCCATCACTCTTGGGCCCCTTACCCTTCCTTGTTCTCTGAAGCACTTTAAAACAAGAAATATTTGCTTATTGTTTGTTTCTCTCTATTAGAAGGTAAGATCACTACTGTATTTCCAGAACCTCAAAAATGCCTAGAACATATTAGCTGATTAATAAACAGTGGTTAAATGAATGGAAGTGGAGAGACTTCCATTCATTCTGTCTGAGGCAAAAAGTTTGAGTGCTGATGGTTTAAATGCTTGGAGAAAGGGGGGGAGGGGAAGGAGAGGTCAATGCAGTGTGGCACTTAGGTCCCTGGGCATGAGCAGCTGGTACCATTTCCTGAGACAAGGACATCTGAGGGAGGTCCACTTTGTACATAAAAGATTTGTGCAAGTAGGCAAAGATGAAAACTGAGGGGAAAAGACTGAGAAGCTACTGAGAAGCTAGTCTCAGAAAGTTAAACTAAGGGGTCAAAGAGGACAAAGAACAAAGTGCTCTCTCATTTTTTTTCCCCAATCACCATAATGATACCCAAGGTAACAGCAAACGCTTAGAACAGTCCCTGGTACGTGACAACCAACAGTGTAAGGGCCTTGCCTATGCTAACTCACCCCCTCCTCCCAACGGCCCCATGAAGAAGGTGCTGTTATCTCCTCATTTTACAGATGAAGAAACTGACCACAAAGCTAATGAAAGGGGAAAGTGGGTTTGAACCCAGGTAGTTCAGCTCTAGTCTGAGCTCTCAATCACCATGTTATTCTGCCTATTGTATGGAAAGAGGAAATTTGACCTTCAAGAAAAGAGCCAAGCACTGAATGCTACTAATGGTGTTTGATATATAGAACCTGGAAAATACACAATTTCTATGCCTCTGTACTTTGAGGTTATTTTCTGCAGTCTTTGGTTTTCCTCACTTTTTGTCATTAAATACTACACCTCTGTTTGTAAAATATTTTGTTTATACTGGGTTAAAGAAAAATACATCATTAAAATTAGTTTTATCCATTTTTAATATGGCTACTAGAAAATTTTAAATTAAATAAGGGACTCATATAACATTCCTATTGACTAGTACTAGATTAGAGTATAATGAAAAAAGGAAGAGTGGTATCAGATAAAGACAAAGAAAAGTAGGCAGGGGCCAGATCATGTAAAGCCCTGTGGGCTATGCAGACAGACCAGATGCTATTCTAAGTGAAGGTGCCTTGTGGGCTCTGCCAGACAGACTGGATGTTACTCAAGTGAGGAAAACTGGTACATTTACAACTGATGTCTCAAGAAGCTCACTTTGGTAGCTGGGTAGAAAGTGCTGTTGAAGCAGCCTTCACAAGAGCCATCCATGAAGAGATAGTTAAGTGAAAGCAAGTAGCACAGAGGAGAAAATGGAACCTGAAGAACAACCAGTGAAAGGGGTTAGCAGAGAAAAGGGTCAAAGAGACAAGAGGAAATCCAAGACACAGGGTCATCACTGACACAGAGGGAGAACAGTTTCAAGATGGAGGAAGTGGTCAACGCATCAAATGCGGGTAGAACAAGAACTAACATGCTACAACATGATGAACCTTGAAAACATCAGTTTGAGTGAAGTATCCAGATAAAAAAGGGCAAATATTGTATGACTCCACTTACATAAAAGAATCAGAACCTACAAATTCAAAGTTAGAAATTAGAATACAGGTTGGCAGGGGTAGGAGTGGGGAATGGGTATAAATGCTTAATTGGTAGAGGGTTTCTGTCTGGGATAATGGATAAGTTTTGATAATGGATGGCAGTGATGGTAGCACATGTGAATGTAATCAAGTAAATGTGAAAGGAGTCAAAATGTGAAATTTTATGTTACATATATAGGTTACCAAAATAAAAATTTTAAAATTTTTTAAAAATGAGAACTAAAAAGTACCTGCTGGTTTTAAAATGACATGTTCATTGAAGAGACATGCATCAGGAAAAAACACTGCTTACTGGGACAACTGGTGGAATTTGAATACAGACCATATATTAGATAACAGTATACTGATATTAAATTTTCTGAATTTGATCATCTATAGTTATGTAAGAGAATGCTCTTGTTCTTCAGAGATTAATGCTGAAAAATTTAGGGATGTGATATCTACAACACTTTCAAGTGGTTCAGCAACAACAATGACAGTAAGAGTAATGAAAAGTACCAGAGTAGCAGTAAGAGAACAAATGTTAACAAAATGTTAATAGTTGGTGAAGCTGGTAAAGGGCATACTGTATATTCTTGCAACATTTTCATAGGTTTAAAACTTAAAAAAAAAAAACAAAAACAAAAACTAAAGGAAAAGAAAAAGGTCACTGGTGGTATTAGCAAGGCAGTCTCAATGTGGTAGCAAGGGGATCGCCATGAGTGAGTAAGAGTAACTGAAAAAGACAGCTATGGATGTCTTTCACGAAGCTTGGTAGAAAGGATAAAGAAAGGAAACAGGTGGTTGAGGACTTTTTTAGCATTAGGCCTATGAACCTCTAACATGAGAACTCGAGAAAGAACAAATAGAGTGAACACACAGGGGAGAGAGAAGAGTTAACTGAGAAAAAAGGTCCCAGAGGTGGCAAAACATGAAATGATCAAGAGCAGAGATTAATCTTAAACAGAGGGAAAAAAAAAACAAAAAAACTCTTCATCTGAAACAAGGAACGTAGGCCAGAATGGAAATGAATACAGTAAGTTGGGGTAGAGATTGAGGGAGGAAATTTGAAGGAGTTTATGACTGATAGGCCTTTCCTTTATGAAATAGGAGGCAAGGGAATTTGATAAGCATTTGGAATTGAAAGAAAAAGTGAATATTTAAAACAGAATCAGGAGAGAGAACCAAGAGTAAGAAAAATGCCAAAAAGCAATAACTCAGTTAAGATGTAATTAAAGAACCATAGTAACACAGTTGTCTTTGCACCACTAGAACTGAAGTATGACACTGGTCAGAGTAAAACATGCAAAGCCTGCCTCGACTTTCCTTGTTTGTCTCCTTACCACACTATTGTATTGTGTTGGGGGAAAATATGCCGGCCTAATTCACAGTGCTAACGTTATATAAGGTCCATAACGCTTCTAAACCCAACCAGGTTTCCCTCACCTCTGCTCCACCAAAAGAGCTGGTTTTATTCTGCCTGAGGAACTGACTCCAGGGCAATCAGCTCTGCAACTACAGAGTGCAATTCCTCTTTAAACTAACGACTCATCAAAGTGGGGAGGCTCACTGTGCCCCTGAAACAAGGAGAGGTGTGACATAAGCCCGCCCCTGCAGAATTCATCAATTGTCAGGACATCCTGCTGAACAAAACTCAAAATTCAAGGAGCTATGCAGTCCTTCCAGGGCCTCCTGCCAAAGCAAAGTAAACCAGAAAGGGGAAAGGGAAGAGGGAACTCTAATTTAAGAGTGGTCCCAAACCATTTTGCCATCCCCAACGTAATAATTGATTCAGGGAAGCACCACCAATGGATGCTAAAACCACTGGGTAAAACAGAGCATTGGGGAAAGAAGATTATCACTGGTCCCAAAATAGCACCCCAGAGATTGCCCAATTAAAAAGAAAAAAAGGTACCCTTACAATCAAGAAGTCCGGCAGACACCACTTAGCCAAGTGGTCAAACCTGACATTACCAATGACAGAACACACTAACACCATGTACCTTCTGAGTGGACACAATAGGAAAGACCGAACATATTCCACGGAGCATGCTTGCCAAAAAGTCAACTTGAATCTAATCATTAAGAAACAAGGAGACAAAATCCCTAGAAAATAGGACATTTTATGATTCAAGTGTCTTGGACTCTTCAAAAATGTCAGTATCCTGAAAGCCAGAAAAAAAAAGAAAAAAAAAGAAAAGGGCAGATGGTCCTAAATTCAATGACCCAAACACAATGTATGAACCTTGATTGGAGCCTGGATTTAAAAGGAAAAACCAGTAACTATAAAATAAATTTGGGTAACAATTGAGAAAATTTAAATATGAACCATCTATTATAAATATTATTTGCCCAATGTTAATGGGTATAACAGGTTTGATGTTATGTGGGAGAATGTCCTTGTGGCTAAGAGAACATGCTGAAGTATCAGGTGGTCAAGTATCATGTTTTCTGCAGCAAATAAGAAGTGTCTCTGTGTGTGTGTGTATGTGTGTGAGGAGAGCGCGAGAGAGAGTGAGAGATTCAGCAAGTGACAAAATGTTTAAAAAAAAAAAAGTGTTTTTAAATTGCAAAGGGCACTTGTGGGGTGGTGGTAATTCTCTGCTTCTTGATCTGAAGTTACACAGTTGAGTTCATATCTAAAAAACATTGCTCATACTAGGATAGCTATTATTTTAAAACTGGAATATAAGCGTTGGAGAGGATGTGAAGAAATATGAACCCTTGTGCTCTGCTGGTGGGAATGTAAAATGGTGCAGCTACTGTGGAAAAGTTTGGTGGTTCTTCAAAAAGTTAAACAAAAAATTACCATATGACCCCTCAATTCCACTTCTAAGTAAACACCCAAAGGAACTGAAAGCAGCAACTCAAACAGATTTTTGTGCACCAATGTTCATGGCAGCATTATTCACACTAGCTAAAAGGTGGAAGCAACCCAAGTATCCATCAGCAGGTGGGTGGATAAACAAAATGTGATATATTCACACAATGGAATATTATTCAGCCATTAAAAAGTATGAAGTTCTTGTGAATATTCTTACTGTCCTGATTTTATGATAATCAGGGTAAGCTAAACATTCGCTATATTAGAAACCATGCATGTGTCCGCAGACCTAGTTTTTCTCCCTAGGTCTGGTTTTCAGAATACTAGTGATAAACTAAGTCTGATTTATTATATGACCATCCTGTATGGGAAAAGACTGTAACTTTGGGTATCTTTGGTCAACCTTAAGAGACATAGCAGGGGACAGATGTGGCTCAAATGGTTGGACGTCCATCTCCCATATGGAGTGACTTGGGTTCAACCCCAGGGACCTCCCGGTAAAAAGAAAAAAAAGAAAAATGTAGAATGCGTGTGGGCCACTAAGCCCCCTGTGCAGGTGCGCAGCCAGGCCCTGCGCCGCGGGTGAGCCGCCAGGTCCCACGATCCACGCAGCAAGATGATGATGTAACAGGAGAGTGATACAAGAGAGAGCCGAGACGCACCAAGAAACCAGGAACTAAGGTGGCGCAGGCAGAAGGACGCCTCTCTCCCACATGGGAGGTTCCGAGGATCGAATCCCAGTGAAGACAGGAGAGAAGGATGATGAGAGGGCAGGAAATGGACACAGAGTTGCCCAGCGAATGGACACAGAAACAGCAAAAACGGGGTGGGGGATAAAAATGGATAAAAGTAAGTAAATAAATCCTTAAAAAAAATGTATAGGGGAGGAAGATACGGACTATAGTTAGTAGTAATACTTTGACGGTGCTCTTTCATGATTTGTTAACAAATGTTTCACAACAATGCATAGTGTTTGGGGGGGGTGTGATGTGTGGGAGCCCTGCATGATGTTATGCATATTTGTTTTGTAAGTTCACGATGTTTACTGAACACTTATAGTTTAGGTATGCTCATGTATGAATGATATACTTCAATAAATTGTTAAAAAAAAAAAAAAAAAGTATGAAGTTCTGATATATGCGACAACATGGATGAACCTTGAAGATATAATATTGAGTAAAATAAGTCAGATATGAAAGGACAAATATCGTATGATCTCACTGATATGAAATACCCAGAATAAGCAAATACATAGAGACAGAAAGTGGATTACAAGTTACCCAAGGTTGGGGGTTGAAGTTGGGAATGGAGAATTATCACTTGATGGGTGCAGAGTTTCTGTTTGGGATGAAGAAAAATTTTTGGTAAGGGATGGTGATATTTGCAGGACAACATTGTCAGTGTAATTAGTATCAATGAATTGTACACATGATAGTGGTTTAAATGGGAAATGTTGTGTTGTGTATAGTTACCATGTAAAGTGTAAAGTAACTATACACTTCATAATGTATGCATTTTCTATGTATTTTAAGTCAATGAAATTTTATTAAAAAAAAAAAAAAAAGAGTAGCCAAGGCAGCAAAATGTACACAACTACACTTTGCTGAGTCCGTATTTGCACATGAAAATAAAATAAAATGAAGAAAGACATATCCACAAAGGTGAATGTCCCCCATTCTTCAACCCCTTCAAAAAAAGAATGCTGTGCTACAGACCTCGGAAAAGCTTCTGAGCAATGTGCAGAGGGTTTCCAAAGCGGAAGTTTTCCCCGCTGAACAGGGCGAAAATAAGCTGGTTGTGCTGCTCAATACTGTCTTCAGGATAGTGAGGCAGAAACTGCTGGAGGTGTTTGCGCTGAGAGTCACTTAAGACTTCTTGCCATGTTGAAAGGCTGACTACATCAAAGAATATCTCGGGCTAGGAGAATTAGGAAAAGTGGGAGAAAAAAAAGTTTTTAAGTTTTTGAATCAAATAAAAATTTCAATGATCCATACTCAATTCTCAAAACTTAGAGATTAGTAAGATTAGTAAAGACTACATATAAATCTTACACCTAACAGTACGTAACAGTCCAGAGGAAAATTCCCAGTAGAGAGAACCCTATTTGGTAGCCATCTCTGCCAACAAGGGCATGAGAATAGACATCTGAACTCAGCTTACACTGAGTGGCTGGGACAAGTTAGTGAGGGAGAAGAGAACTTAAGGAGCTGAAGTCATCAGCTTGGAGTGAAAAGAAACAGGACAGAGTTAAATTTCAACTCAATAATTATATTGAGTATCATCTCTGGGCCAAGTACTAAGCTAAATTGACATACATATATTGCCTGCAGGAAGAACAACCAAACAAGCAATTACAATGTTGTATAGTAAGTGTTGCTGTGTCTAGAAGCACACAAGAGAAGCACACATCCCAGACTTAAGATGTCAGAGAATGCCCAGCAGAGGAAGTGACATTTAAGATAGTACAGATATAAGGAAAGGAAAAAGATATTGGAGGACAGGGGTTTAAAAAAAATCCACAAAGTAAAACCATAAAAACAAAAGAATAATTAATACAAAAGAAAGGGTAACAATTACCTGGGAGGGGGAAAGGAGAGGGATAAGATAAGGAGGTGTATACAGGGGGCTTAATTGGCAACAGTTTTGTTCTACTTCCTAACTTATGCTCTGGCTCAGTGGGTGTTCATCTCTCCATTATTGCTTAAACTCTATATTATGTACACTGTATGCACTCTTCTAATGTGTGACATGTGTCACTATTTTTTTTTTTTTTTTAATTACAAAAAGAGTTCAGACAATGTTTGGCTGGAGAAGAGACATGGAGGGAAAGGGGAGGCAGAAGAAAGTAGAGAGAGTAGCAAGGGACTTGTAAACAGACTAAAGTAGCTGTGATTTTATCCTAAGGCCAATGGAGAGCCACCCAAAGAGTTCAACAGGAGACAACTCAGAAGTTCAGCCACCTTCCAGGTATTTCTGCACCCATGGGTCAAAAGCACCTCTGGCTTGAAGTATAAGCTCTTCCCCTCCAAATCTCTTTTTTTTTTTTTTTCATATTATTGTATTACTAGCATCTAACACAGTATCTGGCAGAATACAAACTTAAAGCAAGTATTTGCTTACTAAATGAATGACCTAAGAGATTTATTTGAAAGAGTACACACAGAAAATACAGATGGGAAGGATATGTCCCAACTTCAGTACAGTTGTTACCTCAGGGGTGAAGGGAGTATTAGATAAGGGCACAAGGGAAGCTTTAATTTTATCTATAGTGTTTGACATTGGAAACTCTCAAGAAGAAATGACTAAATGAAATTATCTTCTGAAACTGGGAATGGCATAGATGAGTGTTTGCTATATTACGCTCTACAGTGCCTACATGTTTGAAATATGTCAAAATAAACCAAATAAATAAATGGTGTAGCATACACAGTGCCTGTCCGGCATACAATGAGCACTCAATAGATGGCAGCCACCTTAATAATGAGGACAATCACACATCCTGCTGACAACCATGGTCAACAGCAGCCTGGCATCTTATGCCAGGGCTTGGACTACTAATTTTGACTAGAGGCTCACCAATATGGACAGAGAAAATACATCTAGGTTTTATCTAATGGTAACTATTTTAATGTAAATACAAATATAATTCTGCTCTTAAGATATTCAGCTTTTTAACTGCTAAAAATTATCTGGTTAAAAATAGGCCTGGGGAAGCAGCTGTGGCTCAATCAGTAGGGCTCCCGTTTACCATATGGGAGGCCCCGGGTTCGGTTCCCGGGGCCTCCTGGTGAAGGCAAGCCCGCCCGCACAGCGTGGTTAGCTGACCCAGCGAGCACAAGCAGCAAGGGGGGGATAAATGAATAAATAAATAAAAATCTTTAAAAAAAAAAAAATTTAAAAAAAAATTAAAAAAAATAATAAAAATGTTTAAAAAAAAAAAAAAAAAAAAATAGGCCTGAAATATCAAATTCCCATCCTGGGGAACTCTGCCACATTCTTCAATGGATCAGCAAGAATCCCCTGAGTACAGGGGCAATGACTAGTGAAGGAAGATGGTCCACTGATGGGCCCTTGATATGGATGACTATGCGTATGAACCTCTACTCTTAAAATTAAACTTAGCTTAGTATTATAAGGTGCCTAACAGTTGCCTCCTGGGAGCTTCCTTGTTGCTCAAATGTGGCCCTCTCTAAGCCTAACTCAGCATATAAATTTATTACCTTACCCCCAGCATGGGACATGACTCCCGGGGATATGCCTCCCTGGCACGGAGGGATTACTACCAAGTACCAACTACCAATGCAACTGGAAAAAGACATTGATCAAAAGGGGGAAAAGGTAAAGACAAATGAGTTTATATGGTTAAGAGAATGCAAAGTGAGTCGGGAGGTCATTCCAGAGGTTAAGCTTATGCATGTCTCAGGAGAATCTCATTGACTGCCAAAGTAGATACTACCCCAAATAGCGGGACTCCTGAGGGTCTGGAGACTTCCAGACACTATAGTCAGGGCAGACAGTGCAGGAGTTTGGTGCCTTGCCAGTGGGCCCTACTTTGGAATTTATGGTCCCCACTGTGACAGAGTTGGATTCAGTTCTGGTTTTCCTACACACGGCTCTTCTGTCCATCTATTTGAACCCATAATTAGTACTAGAGCTGGTAGGTGTACGTCCAAGAGACTTAAGTCTTTAGGCTGTCCATGTGCCAGCAGGGCCCTGAACTTCAACGGAGTTGCAACACCTACTGTCCAGTTCATTGGACTCACCTAGGATAACTAACAAGGAGGTGATGATGGACAACTATCATACCAAGGAACCAAGAGAGTGTACAACTGCAAGCAAGAGTGTGCCATCCATTGGCCCTATGGGATCGCAGCCCCCTCTCAATAATAGGTAGAGTGGACATCACCATCCCAGAATCCTCAGAATTGGGGAATGAACTATGGACTAAAGTAGACTTACTGGTATTCTACTATAGACTTATTGTGATTCTAGCAATGGAAGAAATTATATCATTGATATGGAGGCAGTGGCCACTGGAGGTTCTAAGGGCAGGGAGGGGGAAAAATGTGTAATACAGGGGCATTTTAGGCACTTGGGAATTGTCCTGAATGACACAGCAACAATAGATGCAGGCCATTATATACCTTGCCATCTACAGAATTGTGTGGGAGAGAGTGTAAACTACAATGTAAACTTTAACTCACAATGCTCCAAAAAGTGTTCATCGATAGCAATGAATGTATCTCACTAATGAAGGATGTTGTTAATGTGGGAAACTGTGGGAGGTATGTGGAGTGGGGTATATGGGAATCCCCTATATTTTTTGTGTGACATTTGTATAATCTAAGCATCTTTAAAAAATAAAAATAAAAAATAGGAAAAACAAAACAAAACAAAACAAAAAACTATCTTGATTAGCTTTGAAAACTAAAAACAAAACAAAACAAAACAAAACAAAAAACAGGCCTGATATCCCATTTCTAAGTTACTTTGACATGTTATTAAACAATCAGAATGTAGCTCATAGCTTCTTCCTTAACGAGAATATTAAGTAGACTTTACACTTAGAGAGAGAGAGAGAGATCATGCTGGCTACAACACAGAAAATGAAACAGAAGGGAGCACAAAAGACTGGAAACTTGTAGAGTGGCAAAAGTTTACATCGCTCCTTGGGGAAAGGTGACAGAAAGGGAGACAGACAAGGTTACAACTTACATCCTCCAGCAGGTCCTCAGGCAGACTGACCCTGGTGCCCCCCAGCAGGCAATCCTCCATAATGCGAGAGCCATGGCCATCTCCACAGGGACCCAGTTCCAGGGGGTCCGTCAACATATGATCCAAGGAATCCATTTTTTATTCCTCACAGGTACTCTAGACAAATATATTCAATCATACGTTAAGACAGGAAGTCAGAAATCCCAGGAATCTGGCTGAAGCCAACACCACCTCCAGAAAATATTCTGGCCCAGAAAAATAATCAATCTCAACAATTTCTAGTCTATTCTGATCTTCCTTATATCCAAACTACAGCTAAACAGCTTTTCTCCCTCCCTTCCATCTCCGCATTCCCATCTAAATTTCCGTATCTTATCTGGCAGATCTCGTTTCTCAGAATATTCCTACAATAATTGATAAATTCATAGAATTTCTTATGCATTATTTTAACAGATGAGCAAAATGAGATGCAGAGATTAAATGATAAACAGAACAGAGACCATAATTTAGCCTTCCCAGGTCAATAATCTCTGTACTACAACATAATTTTTTTAACAAGTTCTTTGTTGTTCTTTCGCAAAAGGAAGTACACTGAAAATCCATATGGACTAGTTAATAAAACTCAGACACTAGCAATCACAGCAATAACAGTTATATTTCATGAGCGCCTACTAAATTCCAGGCCCTTTACATATATTACATTTAGTTCTTACAACTCTGCAAGATAGGGTTATTATAACCATTCTACAGATAATAAAACTGAGGGTTAATGTAGGTAAGTAATTTGTCCAATCCTAGAGGTAGGACTGAAATTCAGGTTGGTCTGATCACAAACCCACATTCTTTGCATATATACAATACCTACTGTAAAAACTCTCAATTTAAATCATGAAAAGACAGTTTCTTATGAAACAGATGAATTTTCTATTCTTTTAACCTCTCTGTATTTTGTAGATTTTCTTCATTAGAATAAAGCCAGCAACATATTTTAAAAAATTAAAAATAAATAAAAATGAAAAAGGCAGTTTCTTAATATAACCTTATTAGTCCACATAAACTCCTGAAGCACCAAGCATCTGGCCATGACAACCAGTAAAGACAGCAGCCAGTTTGCCTTTAGTTGGGCCATCGCCATCGATCTTTATAAACAAGTAATATTATAACATTACATCACTTCAGAAAAGTAAATATTAAAATGCTGTCATACACCCATGTTCAGAGCAGCATTATTCACAATAGCCAAAAGGCAGGAGCAAACCAAGTGCCCATCAAGAGATGAACGGATAAACAAAATGTGGTTTATCCATACAATGAAATATTATTCAGCCATAAAGAGGAATTAAGTCCTGAGGTGTGCAACAACTCGGATGAACCTTGAAAACATGATGCTAAGTGAAATAAGCCAGACACAAAAGGACAAATGTTATACGATGTCACTTACATGAAACAACTAGAATATTCAAATTCATAGTGAGGAAGTGATTAGAGGTTACTAGGGGTCCAGGGTAGGAGGAGTGAAGAGTTATTGCTTAATGGACACAGAGCTTCTGTATGGGGTGATGACAAAGTTTTGGAATGGACGGTGGTGACAGTAGCACCTTATGAATGTAATTAATGCCACTGAACTGTACACTTAAAAATGGTTAAAACAGGGGGAGCAGATGTGGCTCAAGCAGTTGAGCGCCTGCCTCCCACATGGGAGGTCCCAGTTCGGTACCCAGTGCCTCCTAAAGAAAAAAACAAAGAGCAGACAATGAGTACAAACAACAGGCAAAAACAATGAGCAAACAAATGTGGGAACCATGGGGGACTGGCTTAATGTTTTTAAAAAAGAGGTTAAAATAGGATATTCTGTGTTATATACATGTTACAACAACAAAACGCTTTTTAAAGGAGGAAAAGATACATGTTTGATCAATGAGCACATCAACAATAACAAAACATTGTTTTCAGAGAGCATCTCACAAGTCTTTCAGTGTAAAGCTGAGGCCACAAGACTGAATGAAGCTAACCAGACGACCAGCACCCTGAACTCCATCGTTCCACAAACATTTACTGAATCCATTCTCTCTAGCTCCTATTCCTACCAAATGGACAGACAAGCACAGAAAAATGGAAAGAAAAAATGGACTTAGAGTCAAAACACCAGATTCCTAGCCCAAGTCTGCCACTAATTCTTAATGGCCTTAGGGAAATATTCCTTACCTGAGATCAATTTCCCCTAAAATAAGGGAGAGGAGGGAGGGTTGGACCAGATGCTCTCCACTCTTATTTCCAATCCAGAAATTCTACAATGAATAATCTCCAGATAAGTGACAGTGTATGTTACTTAACGTAGATACTTCTCATTCCTGAAACTGTCAGTAGACCTCTAATACTACTTTTAAAATAAAGTGCCTGTACACTATATTATTCCAAGCTATCCTGAGAAGATTTCAGATCTATGAAAAGCACAGCCGGGAGATTACTCGGATCAAGGCAGCTGGCTGGTCCCCAATCAACTCTGCCCCATTATTCTGGAGCACACGGTGAAATTACAACACCCTGAGCACTCCTGGCACCTAAATAACTCAGGCAGGAAAGAAAGCACATGGCATATGAGTTTAACAAAATTTTGATATTGAAGGAGCTAACTGCAGTCAGTGTCCTCCCCAATTCTTGGGGGCGGTCACCTGTGTTTACCCAACTTGCTCACAAGTTTCTTCAATTCGGGTCGATGCCTAGCTAAATTTAATCTATTCAAGTGACAAATTTTGCCCTGCCACTATTCTTAAGAGGGCCTCAAAACACAAAAAGTAGGCAGCCTGCCAGAGGGTTGCAAGCCCAGAAGCCAAGAGTTTCTGTCTTGTGGCGCCCTGGACTTCCTTGCTCTCCAAATGGCCTTTCCTCAGCACCTGGGCAGCGATCTTCACATCCTGGACCCTCCCCAGGCAGAGGCTAAGTCCCCGGCTCCTCCCCCAGCAACCTCCCCTGCGGCAAACCCCTCCTCACCGACCCGCTCCAGCCAGAGGTCTGGGTCGCGTCCCCATCACCGCACCCCGACCGCCCCCCGACCGCCCCCGGCCCCTCCCCCACACCGTGCCTAACCCTAACTCCCCCCCGCCCCACTCCCAGCGCGCCCGTACCCACCCCCACGGGAGCCGCAACGCTCGGACACCCAGTCACTCCCTCCTTGCGCCCCTCGGAAATTCTTCACCCCGTTCGCTGCCCCGGGCCCGCCTTCACCTGGGCCGCAGGAGCGGGACCCCCACAACCCGCTTGCGCTCCTCAGGCCGCGGGCTCTCGGACGCGCTCGCTCTCGCGAGGCGTCTCGGTGCGCGCGTACGCTCCGGGCTCGGGCGGCGGAAGGGGCGGGGCAGCGAGGGGCGGGGTTTGGGGCGCCGGGGGCGGGGCTGCGCTGGGTGGGGCGGGGTTTTGAGGCTTTGGGGCGCGGCCACACCGGGCGAGGCTGCCTGGAGAGGCTGGGTCTAGGGATGCTGTTCGCTCGTCTCAGCTAGTGTCCGTGCATCTCACGGTGTCTCAGTGGTCTTGCAAGGCCGTGAATTGAGGCTCCAGAGTCCAGGAGGGAGTGAATGAAATTTTACTCCTAACGTCTGCAGAGCAGGCTGTGCACCGGGCACAATACTAAGCGCTTTATGTCCACTATATTTGTACTACGACTGTGTGAACTGTGTGCACCGTCACCCCCCCCACACACCTTACTGCTGAGGAAAGTGGGGTTTCGGGGGGCTTGAATAAGGGAGAGCTCAGACCCGCAGTCCTCCCTCCGGTCCCCTAGACCGCGACATCGGGAAAGAAAGTAAACATATGAAAAAATGCATTTTAAATGAAACTCGACAATGTTCCTTTTGTATCTAGGTCCCTTTTTCCATATTCACGGAAGCTTTACGTAGAACGGCTTCAAACTACTTATTTTAGAGCTGCTCTCATCAGCCCTGCAGATATCATCCACATTTCTGTCCGTTCAAGCTAATAGGTTCCTCCCTGGTTGAAAAGTAGCTGTTTCCAAATAAAACTCAAATCTCTGTTCCACTACTGGCTCCATGCATGCCTTTAGTTCCTCTGTTAGAGACCATAGTGTAAATAGACAGGAGAACATCATTCCATAATGATCATCCATAAATTCCCTTATCTTGGGTCTGCGACCAGACTGCAGTGGGCCCAAGATGCAAAACCCTCTAAATTTAATTTAAAAAAAAATTTTTATTAACCATCTCAGTTGTAGCTTCACACATACAAACAAGGAACATGTTTATTAAAAAAAATATTTATTAATTTTTACACTTGATGGGTAGCACAAGACTATTAACACTATAACTCACTGAATGTACAATAAATGTTCACATTTAAATAACAGGATAGGGTCAACATTTTCAACCAGTGGTCAGCTTTAGCATCTCATGAAGTGCTTCTGAGCCCTAGGTATCTGAAGAGCTTTTGAAAGGATAATTCCAAGTTAGAAAACAATTCAACGAGAAGATCAAAACAACAGGATTTTCCAGCTGGAATTTTACATGATGAAATGTCTATTTATGTGGACACAAATCAAACAATAAAAATGTAAAATCTATATGTGATCTGTTCAAAATTATCACACTGCACTGAATGAAGTCTACAGTGCCAATGTGTCCTGAGAGAGGCCACAAGATAAGCACTGGCTTCATACATCTTATCCAAATCGGGTCTTCAGATGGCTTATAATCTCCCATCTCTTCAAATCCCAGTCCTTCTGAAAATCTATTACCTTGGGATGAATGTGCAGAACACCTGATCTTAAAGCAAGGTTATTTGGTTTGACCACCACCTGCATCTCTAGTTATTAATATTCATATTAGTTTTAGAGTCTTTGCTTATTCCACATAAAAGGGGGGAAAAAACCCTAGAAGGGGAAGAAACAAAGAGGTCCTTCCACAGTATTTCCCTCTGTGTATTTTAAGACTTGAAATAACTGGCATAAAACGAACATTCCATTCAATGATACTTTTCCATTTTAATCAATAAATTATTCCTGGGAGAGGAGGAGGGAACATACCTCACTGGTTCAAATTAAAAAGGACTCAACAGGGCCAAACCTAAGTTATAAAAACAAAAAGTTATAAAAAATTAAAACTGGACCTTCAGGAAAGTCTAACATACTTCCCCTAGCAAGTCTTTCTAGACTGGACTAGGTAAACACACACTAGGTTATTTACAATCATTACATTGGTGGGACACTGTGACCCAGAGCCCCTATTTTGTAACTCAGGGTCAGTATTTTCTGTTAAAAACATTGACATTACTTCTTTGCCACCAAATTAGATATAGAGTCCATTTTCAGTTTCTGTACATTTACCACATAACTTTCTCCAGTTCTCTCCATGTCCAAATTTTCAGAGATAACTAAATGAATGAGGTCTCATAAATAAAGTGCAAAAGCTATATATTAGTGAAGTTCTATTTCAACAGAATTGTTTATTATTCAAAGGTCTATTTTTAAAAAGCTACTATGTTTTGTAATTTATAGAGCCAGTTTCACCCAGAAATATAAGTAAATTAAATTAGTTGACTTTATTTGAAATGAAGTTAGGTCTTTCTGTTATGGAGTACAGAAATTCCACCATGCAATAATCATTCTAAAAAATGTATTAGGAATTATGTCACAAAACATGGCTAAAACACATACCGATTTCTGCAATGTTTTATGCATACAACTGAAATGTACAGTAAAAAGAAGGGAAATATCATTTTCCCCCACTGAATTCATAGCAAGCAAGACTCCCAAATAGGAGCACATATAAGAAAAACTGTCAGGGACAGATTTAGTTTTCCTTTCCCAACTAACAGTGTAATGTTCATAAGGACTGGATTTCTTCCAAATCCCTTATAATTATATTAACTTATTGTAAGTGGTCCCCACCTATTTTTACTTTTCTCCTAAGTGTGAAATTGGTCATCTTACAAAAAGGACCAGATGAGTTATAATGTTTAAAGTTAAAAATGTTCTGAAGGGGAATGGACATAGCTCAGTGGTTTGAGTGCCTGCTTCCCATGTACGAGGTCGCAGGTTCAATCCCTGGTACCTCCTTTAAAAAGATAAAAAAAGTGTCCTGAAGAAATAAGGAAGGTCACCTTCCATCCAGCCTTCAAGAATGTTCGTTTTACGACAGCATTGATAGTACTCAAATGATATACATTGAGTGCTGTGAGCAGGGGTTGAATGCATACTTTTTAAGAGCAAGGAATTCATCCCTTTACCAAGGAACAGTAAATGGCTCCTGCAAGGCAGTGACAAGATGTCAGTGTTATTA
Source organism: Tolypeutes matacus (assembly GCA_026826555.1). Classification (NCBI taxonomy): domain Eukaryota; kingdom Metazoa; phylum Chordata; class Mammalia; order Cingulata; family Chlamyphoridae; genus Tolypeutes; species Tolypeutes matacus. The sequence goes on from JAKSZT010054226.1 coordinate 6,099,773, forward strand.
ACTTAAATATATATATATATATAAAACTGTTTTCACAATCTTTCCTGTGAAGGTATCTCCTTCTTAATACAACCACAACCAGAGATTGGGAGACATGGTTTTAAAGTAGGGGTTAAATGTACTGACATCAGGGGACTTGTTCTCTTGCAGGAAATCCACCTTTATGGGGTAACAACTATCAGAACATATGGTTCTGACCCAACTTACCAACAGCGCAATGACATTTTGCCAAGAGAAAAGAAAAGTTGAAAAGAAAAAAAAAAAGTCAACACTAATAAAAATTGAAGTGACAGTTTTTTCTTCAGAACATCACTGTCAAACCTCTGTTTCATCATTGTTAGTTTTATATTCAATAGACTCCCTCTGCTAATTACTGAAAACTAAATCACAAGATAAAGCCCTTCTGGCCTACTACATGCCCATAAATGCCACTTGTCTTCTGGGGCTTTGGCTTCGAATTAAGAAGTTCGATGACCATTAACTTGGCACATCTTTTCTCCATTTCTGGTATGAACACAATATACCACTTAATATTTCCACAAAGGAAAAATAAGACTCATCAGAATGTTTTTTAAAAAATAAAAATAAAAATAACTCAAGAGCAAGGCCAAGTTTCTCCATCTTGAAATTTACTTTCGCCGGAAACAGCTCTATTCCGTGGCTGAAAACCCCTAGGGTTTGAAGTGCCAATTTGGTAAAGATGACCTTGGTAAAATAAACTCCATGTGAATGACAAAAAAAAAAAAAAAAAAAAAAAAAAAAAAGATTTCTCAGTGTCAGCAGCTTTCAGACTTGATGAATGGGAAAAGCTATCAAATGACTGATTCTATGAATGAAAGTCACGGTTTAGTAATGTGCACTTCGCTGCTGCCGTTCCCGTTGGTGGTGGTTGTGATGATGTATTGTGTCGTCTGTTGCTGGCTGGTTGTCTGGGAGTCCAAGGGGTCACTGTGTGTGGAGGGCTGAACCTGGACTCCGCTGGAGAGGGCAGAAGTTTGCTTTTCCTCCAATTCTGGTTGACTTTCTGATAGCACATAATGGCCCTAAGGCAGGAAAAAAGTGATCTTAAAAAATCTGAGGCCAAAAGAGAGGAGAAGGGGTGAGGGTGGGGGTCTGAGAGGAGGAGAGAATATGCAAAGAAATGTTCTAAAGGGACCCCAAGATAGGCATGAATGAGCATTGCTTTACCTCGGTCCTTTCAGAGAGGCCTGATCAATTAGTTAGAGTAATTGACTGCAAAGGTAATTTCAGGAAGCACTTTAGTTTTTTGTGTTTTTCTTTTTTTTAACCAAGCAATATAGTTAAGAACTTCAGATACAGAAATTAGCATCATAATAGTAAACTACATGACAGAGAGAACATGTGCATATTTGTGCCGCTCCTAAGAATTTAGAAATTCAGGAAATAAGATTACAGTCTGTCAGTTAAATTTTAGGATTAATACAAAAGGGATCAAAGAAGAGACATTTAAAGTCACCTTAGAGAGGCAGAATGGCCCTTAAGATGGGCAGTCAAGATCAGCAGTTCCCAAACTTCATAGAGACAGATGGGGATTATAGGTTACCAGGGGCAGGGAAGGCCAGGCAGGAAGGAGTTATAGCTTAGTGGGTTGAGTAGTTTCTGTTTGAGGAGATGAAAAAGGAGGGGTAATAGATGTTGGTGATGGTAGCACAGTATTACTGACTTGTATACTGGAATGTAGTTAATATGGGAAATTTTAACAGTTACTACAATAAAAAGTAAAAAAACAAACAAACAAAACCAGACCTGGTTCTAATCCTATTTGTTTCCCTATCCCTAATCACCCTATGACCTTTGACAAGCCATCTCCTCTATCAACCTTTACAAAAAGATGAAATTAGAAAAATAATTTCTTAGATCCTCAGCAATAAAAATTGAGAGGAAAAAAATATAAAAAGATCAATGGTTAAAATAATAAAAGGTCCTGGGAGCGGATGTGGCTCAAGCATTTGTACGCCCACCTCCCACATGGGAGGTCCAGTGCCTCCTAAAGAAAACAAACAAACAAACAATAAGCAGAAACGAGCAAACAATGAGCAAACAAGCAAAAAAACAAATGAGCAGGCAACAAGCAAAACAACAAGCAAACAACATGCAAAAACAAACAAGCATAAGATCAACACGCAAAAATCAGTAATGTTTTTGTACACTAGTACTGAACAATCTGAGGAGGAAATCAGGAGGAAAATTCCATTTTCAATAGCAACAAAAAGACTCAAATACCTAGGAGTTAATTTAACCAAGGAAGTACAGGACCTATACGCAGAAAACTACAAAACAATGCTAAAAGAAATTTAAAAAGACCTAAACAAATGGAAAGACATTCCGTGTTCATGGATTAGAAGAAAAAAATATCGTGAAGATGTCAGTCTTGCCCAAACTGATTTATAGATTCAATGCTATACCAATCAAAATCCCAACAGCTTACTTTACAGAATTAGAGAAGACAATTACCAAATTCATCTGGAAGGGTAAGTGCACCCGAATAGCCAAAAGCATTCTAAAAAAGAAGAGCAATGTGGGAGGAATTTCGCTGCCTGACCTTGAAACATATTACAAAGCTACAGTGGTCAAAACAGCATGGTACTAGCATAAAGATAGACATATCAATCAGTGGAATAGAATTGAGAATCCAGAAATAAACCCTAACCTATACAGTCAACTGGTTTTTGACAAACCTACCAAGTCCATGCTACCAGGAAAAAACAGTCTCTTCAACAAATGGTGTTGGGAGAACTGGATATCTATAACCAAAAGAATGAAGGAGGACCCATATCTCACCCTCTATACAAGAATCAACTCAAAATGGATCAAAGATCTAAATATAAAAGCCAGGACCATAAAACTACTGGAAGAAAATGTAGGGAAACATCTTCAAGACCTTGTAGTAGGTGGTGGTTTCTTGGACCTCACACCCAAAGCACGTGCAACAAAAGAAAAAGTAGATAAATGAGACCTCCTCAAAATTAAACACTTTTGCGCCTCACAGGAATTTGTCAGAAGGGTGAAAAGGCAGCCAACTCAATGGGAAAAAATATTTGGAAATCACATATCTGATAAGGGTTTAATATCCAGGATATATAAAGAGATGTTACAACTCAACAAATAAAAAGACAAATGACCCAATTAAAAACTGGGCCAAAGACTTGAATAGACATTTCTCCGAGGAAGAAATACAAATGGCAAAAAAACACATGAAGAAATGCTCAACATCACTCATGATTAGGGAAATGCAAATCAAAACTACAATGAGATATCATTTCACACCTATCAGAATGGCCATTATGAAAAAGGCAGAGAACTACAAAGTGTTAGAGAGGATGTAGAGAGATAGGAACACTTCTTCACTGTTAGTGGGAATGCAGGATGGTACAACCACTATGGAGGACTGTTTGGCAGTTCCTAAAGAAGTTGAATATAGACTTGCCATGTGACCCTGCAATACCACTACTGGGTATATACCCAGAAGAACTGAGAGCAGTGACACGAACAGACATCTGCACACCGATGTTCATAGCCACATTATTCACCATTGCCAAAAGTTGGAAACAACCCAGGTGTCCATCAACAGATGAATGGATAAACAAACTGTGGTCTATTCACACGATGGAATATTATGCAGCTGTAAGAAGAAATGAAGTCATAAAGCATATGGCAACATGGATGAACCTGGAGGACATTATGTTGAGTGAAGCAAGCCAGACACAAAAGGACAAATACTGTATGAATGCATTACTATGAACCAAATATATTGTGTAATATATTGTTTGATTCTCAAAAACAAAAAAACAAACAAAAAAGCAAAACAACAAAAAAATTTACATGTATCCATTACATTTAATTGAGAAATGTATATATTTATTCATCTGTGTTTACTTTTTAGTTTTTAATTGCTTATGTTTTCAATTATTAAATGTACAAAATAAAGTTAAAAAAAAAAAAAAACAAGCAAACAATGAGCAAACAACAAGCAAACAGACAAGGGAGCCAATTCAGGGGAGCCGATGTGGCTCAGTGGTTGAGCACCGGCCTCCTGCATGCAAGGTTCTGGGTTCAATCCCCAGTCCTGGAACCACAAAAAAAAAAAAAAAAAAAAAAAAAAAAAAAATTATAATAAAAGGTCCCAATTTTCATTTTACCAAGCAAGGTCAATTTTTAAATGCTACCATCAAATGAGGGACATTTTAACACTCAAAAGCATAGAAAGAACAGTCTTAGAATAAAGTACATATGTTGAATATATTTAGCTTTATGGAAACTCACACATTATCTTTATCTTTTCTCATTTTTTTTCCTCAGATCATAAAAACTTCATAGGGTGGAGGAAGCTAGCTATTTCGTTCTGTTAACATTTTTAAAGAAAAAAAAATGTGTCAGTCAGAGGGTGATTAATTAGTTATAGAGGCAGAGAAAAAAATAAAGGCTGCTACTCAAGTAGCAGCCTTTCCAAGCACTCTCGAGGGCAGAAGTCGTGGCCATGTGCCCCTTTGATCCATCTAAGGCCTTATGTTCTCAGTCTATGCTCCCCAAGCAACCTCCTGATTACAGCTTGGTTCCCCACATGGGTCTTCTTCCAGAGGGCAGGAGGACATTCTCAATATCCACTGATTTCTAAGGAGTCTATCCATGAGCCCCCTGAAAATATAAATTTGTGTGTATGTACACTGTAACAGGAGGAAGGAAACATCCTTGGCTATAATTAAGTTCTCAAAGGGTTCCTGCCAAAACAAAAAACAAAAAAAAAAAAACATTGGGCCCTACATGGAGCAAAAAAATTCACTGATCATGCCAATGCAACTATTCTATTTTATATTAGGTACTGTTTTCATGGACAAAGTGTTACTCTGGCTTTATACATCTCTTCTAAGTCTAGTTAATGTGAGTCTGTGTGCTGAGAAATGGGTAAACAATCAGTATGCTTGAAAAAAAAATCAGGTTTTTGAGGCCCCTGGAGTACCCTGCTATACTTTGAGACCTCTTGGGAAATAGTCTTTCTTTGGGAACTTCCAATATTTCTATAACTCTAGCCATTTAAGAGTATTTTTCATAATTTAAATTTACATACTTGTCTTCTAACAACTTAGAAGCCATCCAGAACAAACTAGTGAGGATAAAATCCAGTAAAAGTATGCTGGACAGATACAAATTGACCTGCCCTATATATATATTACATTTTACACACATACATATATATAAATACATATATATGGCAAAGTTTTTCACCTGGGGTCTATGAATTATTTAAAATAGTTTAAAGAGTGGACGAGCAAGTGATTGGGCACCTGCTTACCATATACGAGGTCCCAGGTTTGATCAAAAAAAAAAAAAAAAGAACGCTAAGTGATTCATTACATTATTCTCTTCCAACTCAGTTGAGAACCAATAGTCTTGAGGAGTCACAGACTTTCTAAGAAGCATATAAAAAGGTGGTCAATTATGAATGCATATGTATATGGATCTAGGAGTTCCACTACAGTCAGTAATTAAATATATATTTGTTGAGCATTTGCTATATCCCAGCCTCTGAGCAAGACACTAAGAATAAAGAGATAAAGACCAAGACCCAGCTTCCAAGGAGTTCATGGTCTACTGGGAGAAGACAGGCAGAGCCCTGGGATAAGGGTTATAATACAGTGGTGTTGCGAGAATACAGAGGAGGTACTTCTAATTCAGACATGGAAAGCTGGTGTGACAGATTGAATTATGTACCCCAGTTTAGACATGTTCTTAATCTCAATCTGCCTTCCCGTGGGTATGAAGCTATGGTGATGAGGACAGATGGCAGTCTCAATTAAAGAGTGGTCCAACTGAATGAGGGTGGGTCTTACTCCAGATTATTGCAGGCTTTATAGAGAGCCAGAAGCAGAAAGTCAGAAGATACCCGGAAGAGCAGGGAAAAAAAGGAAAGGACATCACCATGTGGTGGGAAAGCCAAGGAACCCCAAGGATTGCCGGCAGCCAGCACCAGAATGCTACGGTCTTCGGGGGACAAGCAAGCCTTGATGATATCTTAATGCTGGACTTCTGGCCTCTGCAACTGTAAGTCAACAAATGCTTGCTGTTTAAGCCAAAAGTCATGTGTGGTATTAGTGATGGCAGCTCAGGGCAACTAAGACAGTTGGGAGGAGAAGATAGGGGAAGGGGAGAGAGCACGTGAACAAGAAGAACCAACCAAGCAGCACAGCTTACCGGAGTGACTGCCTTCACTTGGCCGGTGGTCACAGGAGTTGCCACACCACTATCTGTAATCACAAACTGACCTGGGGGAAGGGTCATCATCTGAATCTCAGATGCTGAAAAACAGAAAATATCATCCATAGGTCAGTGGTCTGGGATTTTAATACAAATTGTGGAAACAAATACCTAACCAGTGGCCACGTTCTCCTGAGGTATTTCCCATGGGTACGCTTGCTCTGAGATTCTTCTGATCTGGTTTCTTGATTTAATGAAAGCATCTGTGATAAGAACTGATCCTATGAGAAGAGGTTAGTGTACAATTGCCAAATATCAGAGATGATCAATGAATCCCCCCTCAAATGTGGATTTTGAATATCCCATAAAGACAAATATTCAACGTTTAAAAAAAAAAAAACTTGAAACAACTTAGACAAAGCTCTAGCAGTTAGTTCATCATTTTTACCTTTTATATTTGGATTTGGATGGGTGGCACAAATGGATCCACTGTACCTAGCAATCACAACTTAATCTAACTTGATTTTACCACTAGTGTTATTAAAGTACATTAAATATACAGTTCATCCTAGCACTCAGTTGATGTTTAATAAATAATATTTTCTATTTAAAAGGAGCCAGGACTTCTTGGAAAAAAATGGCCAATTCCAGATGTGGGACAGAAAATGTATAGGATGAGCCCAGAACAACGTGTTATACAAAATAATGCAAAGTGCTTATAAAAGACTACTGAGAAAAAAAAAAAAAATAAATAAATAAATAAATAAATAAATAAATAAAAGACTACTGAGTTCATGTGAAAAAGACACAAGGGCCAACTTGAGGAGGCTCCCACTGGCCAACGACGGGATAATTTGAGCATCAAATATTCTGAAATTCAGGAGTACATAATGATGCTAAAACACACACACACACACACATTCCCCTGTATGGTCACCTTGAATGATACCAGCAAACCAATTCATTATTTTGAAATAATAATTTTGAAAGAGAAAAGAGACAACCAAACGTTATGTACCTCCTAATGAAAGGAAGGAGGAAATAAAACTAAGCCTGAATCTGATCAGCCCCTAAATCTAATTGCCAATCTATAGGAAATAAAAGGGACAGGAGAACTAAATGATAACACAGGGATGTAACCAACAAAATCTACAATGTGGGAAACTCTTCAGGACAAATGAGTCAGTTTGATCAACACATAAATTGCAATTTAAAACTAAGAGAGAGTATATAGACTAATTGGAACTCAAAAGACATAATCAATTGCTTTTATTTGTATTTGAAGCCCAATATGAACAAACTATTTTTAAAAAACCATTTATGAGACAATCATGGGCATTGGCTGGATATTTGATGGTACTAAAGAATTACTGTTATTTAATTTGAGGTGTGATGATGATACTGAAGTTGTGTTTTTTTTAAATATTCCTTTGGTTTTAGAGATACATGCTAAAACAGTTATAGATAAAAATGATATTATGTCTGGATAATAATTTATTTGGAAGTCAGGGAGAGAATGACTAGGGGTATAGATGAAACAAGACTGGCTGTGAGTTGATAACTATTGAAGTGGGATCATTAGGTACATGGGGTTCATTAAACTATTCTCTCGGCTTTTGTATATGTTGAAATTTTTCCTAATGAAATATTTCCGTTCCAGAAGCTTTTCTTTAGGTTAGAATGCTAGCTCATATACTGTTACCATGGATATCTTCATCATTCCACTTTCTTTTATAGGAAGTAAATTAAGTATAAATGTCAGTGTATTAATCAAGACTCTACTGGTGTTTACCAAGAGTAAAATTCTTTCCCACTGAACCTAGACTCAGCCCTCGTTGGGACCACCAGGATTCAGGGGAATCAACTGTAAAAATAACCAAATGGTAGAGCTTCAGTCTGACTCCACAGCATATCTACCTAACATGGCCAAGGATCATCACAAGGAGGATGAAATACCCAAAAAAAGAGATCCTCCGAGCTCCTTCTCTCTAGGTCTATTACCTCTACTCCTGTTCCTTCCACATCTTTAGTGAGGTCTCATGCCTTCCAGCCCACACCCAAGGCTGTCCCACCTACTCTGACCTACAGTTGGTCTGTTACTGTTTCCATAGCACTAATCTCGGGGTTTTGGAATCAGCCTCTTATATGTCTTTCTCCTCCACTAGATGATGAAGTCTTTGAGCCAAAGTCTGTCTTATTAGGAGAGGTAGCACAGTGCGGCAGTTTAGACTATAAACTCTGGAGCCAGATTACGTGGGTTCAAATCCTCCATTTGCTAGCTCTGTTACTTGAACAAGTCACTCTATGTCTAAACTGCCTTCTCTGCAAAATGCAAAGAATAATCGTACTTTGCTCATAGATTGTTTTCAGTAATGAAAGTAATAAATATATAGAAAAATAGATCTACATATATATCTAGATCTAGATCCTGGCTCCTAGTAAGCGCTTAAAGAATGTTAGGTATCCTTATTGTTGTGGTCATTACTGATGTTAATATTAAGCTTTTATACCCAGGGTCTAACACAGTGGTAGATATATAGGCGTTCAATAAATATTGGTGGAAGAAATGAACCATTACCACCAACAGAGCCTACATCCATCTATTCTATTACTTACACCAGCTGCTGAAACTTCCTCCAGCAGTATACTTAGTATTTCTGAAAAACGTCATATTAAGGTGGTTCTCTGAGACCAGAATGCCGCCTTGGATTCTGTCATGAAACTCAATCCGATATGAGCACTGCAGAGTGGAGAAGATGGCCAACGGATGCTTTCATCCAGAAAATCTATCATAAAGTTGGGATTGTGGCAAATGACTGGCAAGCCCTCACCCAGGACCTACAGCATCGCCTCATTGTTAGCACTTACAGTAGCCACGGAAGGAGTTCCAAGCGTTGGGCAGGTATGTGTGCTGGACAGAAGAGCCCTGTTGTTGCTGCTGCTGCTGGAGAGACGGCCCCTGTGCCGAAGAACCGCCTGGTATCTGGGAGGGGCTGAGCCCCTGCTGAGACTGCTGGGCAGACGGGCTCAAGGGTGGCCCCGCTACCTGGGAAAAGGAGAAAGCACGTGTGAGAAATGCTCAGCTTCCAACATGGCAAAGACAGGCAAAGACCTGAAGAAAATAAACCAGACTTAGGTGAATTAAAATACTGAAAGCATCGCTGCTATTGTAATCGTTCTTTAAATAAAAAGAGAATTAATGAAAAGCAATTTTCAAAGGACTATCTACAAAAGAATCCAAAAAATTAACTTCAATAACCTTGTTAGAAAGATAAAAAAAAAAAAAAAATTAAAAAAAAGAGAGAATCTAAATAGCTTGTCTGTGTCACAAAGCTAATCTGTAATACAAATTGAAGTAGAACCCAGAAGTCATGATTTCCATTAAACTGCCCTGCATAATCTCAGCCCAGCAAGTGGAGACAAATATAGATACACATGGAGCTATCCAGTGGAGAGATTTACTCCTGTCTACAGGATAAAGCCCAAGCTCCCTAGTTTGCCATTCATGGCCTTCCCTAATCCAGCACCAAACTACCATTCCAACCAGTTTTCCCAAACATCATTTCCTGTCACTGATCTATATGTATCTCACCTAAATAGAAGAACTTTCAGCTTCCTATAAATGTACATGTTTCCATCTCTGTCTTTGTCATGGTGCTTATTCAGATCATATTGCTTTCTCCAACCACCATGTCAAAATGCTATGCTTCCGAGACCTAATTCAAACACCACCTCGTCTACAAAAATGTCCTTGATTCCCTGCTATGTGTCACCTCTCTCATCTGAATAACCACAATTTAGCTATTTATCCAGTGTTGTCCTTAGACCTGGGCAGGAGGGGTCCTGCCTGGGACAGACCCTTCTCAAGCCGTGTCCCTCCTCATAGGGAAAACGGTCCACAGGCAAAGCAGACATGCCCCCCAGGGATGTACCTCTCCCTTCTAGGCCACATTTGGGGGAACAGGGCCCCCACCTGCCTGTGGAAATGGCCCTGCACCCACGTCCAGGGCTTGAATGAGTTTTTCCCCGGGGTCTGTCCTCCTCAGGGACCTTGCTGTTGGCTATGGGCTCCTCGAATGGTAGGCAGGCACCTCAGAGCAAGGGGGATGGCCAAGGGATAGCCATATGCAGATGACTGGACAGAGCTCATGTATGAAAGTCAAGAGGTCCACCCCTTGGGGTGCAGAACAAAGTCTAGGACAGAAGAGCACGAAGGCAGGCTTGAGATGGCGGCCACATTCTGGCAAGGACCTCTGAGGAACCCGAGCTGCCCTTCCAGCCTCAGGTTCTTTTGAGAAACTTAAAAGCATGATGCCTGTATAGGCAGGAAACACAGGGCACCATGAGGGCAGAAGCTGCCTGTCCCTGACTGGGAGGAATACAGAAAAACCTCACGGCCATGAACTGCACCCCAATGGTGGGGTAAGGAAGGGGCAATGGGCTGGCAAGCAACAGAGCCTCCAAAGGGGAACTAAAAGCCCTGCCTCCTCTCACCCCAATCAACAGGTTGGCAGACAAGGTGAGTGCTTGTCCTGTGGATTTCCAGAGCATGGAAGGGCACAGAGCCATCTAAGGGGAGACAGCCTCGCTTCCCCCACTTCCCACCCAAGCCGGCAGCTCTCAAAGGGAATTTTCAGTGCAGTTCATGGTCTTTGGCAAAAAATAAAATCAATTTTTACTTGGCACTATCCATGTTATTTGGTATGAACTTTACGTATGTTTTCCAATATTGTCATTAGGAAGTATATTCCGTCTTTTATTTTATAGTTTTTTTAGCTTGACCTGGAACTTTTAACTGTTTAGACATATGGTGTACAGGCCTTCATTTGCAGTATTGTCCTGGACCCGCAAATATTAGGGGTGGGCCCATATGCATCCTTTAAGATACAGAAACCTCTTACTTCATATCCTATTTACTTGTGTGCAGTGTTAGCTCCCTTTTAGACTCTAAGCAGAACCTAGTAAAATTTCTTGCAAAGGGCAAGAATTTAATAAATGTTTTCTGAATGGATGTAGCAATGCTATCTCCATAATAGACTCAATCATACCTGCACAATAATACTCCACTAAATCATGGTTCCAAAATGATAGAAGCAATTCAGCAATTGCATACTATCATACAGCCATTTAGAAAAGGAAACAAAAGCCAGTGCTCTTTGGAGGATTGCAGATCACCAGGCTCCATTGGGACAGGAGAAGCTTAAACATAATGCAAATATGTCCAGAATACTAATATAGAAATTGGGGGCAAAGGTAAGAAAAGTCATTAATTAAGGTAAAAAATAATAGATATTATTTCCACAGTCCAGGAGAAGAACGTCTCTTTGTCCTTATGAACTCTTGATAACCCCTGAGGCCATGTCAACCTCTGAAAAATCTATGGGAACATTTACCTGGGAGGATGATGGAGCAGAGGTGGCGGGCTCGGTGACCTGGATGTGCTGTACCTGGATGGCGTGCTGGGTGTATGTCTGGGCGTCGTGGAGCTGGCCAACGTCCACCGTGGACTGCTGAGACTGGTGAGGTGAAGTGGCCTAGAGGGTAAAAACAGGCCCCAAAACCAAATACACATTAACTGAGGTTAAGGAAAGTCCTTTCAGAGGAAAGGCTCAGTTGAAAGCAATCTCCCGAAAAAAATGTAAGAATAGATGGAACTTCAGATTCATTGCTTCCCTCCCAGAGACCCCACTCCTAAGCCACGTTGGCAAACATTAAGAGAGAGATAGCTTTAAAAAAATATGCTATAAGACATGAGTCATGGCTGCTGCTAAATTCTGGAAGAAAAAGAGGAAAAGAGAATAAAGCTCCCAGTAATAAGCTGAATGAGAAACTCTCAAGAATCAAAAAACTTTTCCCTTTAAATTCCAATTGACTAATGGCCTATCCTTTAATAGTTAAAAGAGATCAAAGAATAGAATTTCTTTTCGCTTGTCACTATTAACCCCACTAGAACAGTGGTTCTTAACCTTTTATGTATCACAGACATATTTGAAAATCTGACTAAATGTATAGACCTTTTCCCCAGAACAATGTAGACATACATCATATTTTATAGGCAACTTCAGGGCTTCATTGAACCCTCCAAACCCTAGAATTAAGAACTCTTCTGTAAGGAGGACAAAGAGAAAAAAATAGTCACAACGACGACAGTGGCAACTTCTTGCTCTGATATGAGTTTTGAATTTTTGGAGACCAAATTATTTCAAAGCAACAAATTTGTTCATTTGTGCCTTGAGCACCCTTCTTTAGCTTCAATTAGGTGCCACCGTGGTTCTTGAAGGATTCCTTCTTTCAGCTCCCTAGTCAGTAAGGACGAGCTACTAATTACCTGGCTGAAGGAATAATAGTTATACCTCTGTACAAACAGAATACTGACTGCATGTATTTAGAGACTGGATCAAAGATATTCCTTACAACTTCTCACTGGTGTGAGTCATTCAGCACCCAGACAGGGATTTATTGAACTGGCTCGTCACCCAGTAGTCAACCTAGGAGCTGAAGGATAAGAACTCAGAGGGAACCACAGCTGTCCAGGCTCAGAAAGAGTAGCCCAGGGTGACTAAAATCTTTTGACTACTATCGACAGAAATCTCCCATGCTGCTAAGTCCAAAACCCTCGACATCCTAGAAAATGACAAGTTTTACAAATGCCTTAGACTCAGAGCTTACATTCAGAAGCACATTCTGGGAGGTCCAGCTCCAGCTCTGAGAATTGGCTACTTTTGGTGATGCCACCTGCCAGGTGCTGGGGGTAATATGACATTTGGAAAGGTAAAGGGAAATGAAAAAAATACAGTACCGGAGCCACTTGCACCACTTGAAGCTGTATATGCTGAGGTTGCTGAAGCCCAGATGTAGACTGCGAGACAGGGATATATTGAATTCTCTGGTAGTCCCCTTGTGGGGTTCGGTAATCTGTCGTTAAGGTCTGGGACAGTTCTGTCATGGCTTGGGTTAGCAGGTCTGTTGTCTAGAAGAATCACACATTAGGTGGTAACCTTACTGTCTGTAGATATTTCAGTGCTTTTAAAACCTACTAAAATTTAGTGTATCTCACTGGTGGATCATGGAACTACAAATTAGACTGAGCCCAGATAGGAAAAAAAAAGTGAATTTGGGAAGATATTGGAAAATTGGAAGATTTAAAATATATTTATATTGGCCTTCAATGGAGTTACCTAGAGGTTCTGACAATTTTGCAGTTAACAACAACATGACATTTTCTTGCTGTGCCTTTCACAGAGAGCTTTGGAAAGCATCAACTGGAAACCCAATCATAAGCATACTATCCTGTGTAGAAAACTCAAGGATAATGGACTACCTCTGCAGCCAATTCAATAACAAAGGAAGGGGCTCAGTACTTGAAGGAAATGGACTGCTCTGAACAGGTACTCACCACCATGGTCTCTCCAGTAGCACTGTCTGTTGTTAACACAGCCGGGGTGGCGCTGATGACAGCTGTTGTCAATGGTGTATGGATGGCATTAGGGAGCTGGGCATACTCCGGGTGCTTCTTTCGAATGTGTTGTACCATCTTGGTCTGATAAATTAAAGCAAAATCTGAGCATAATTACTAGAATTGGTTATTTTCACTGTTTATCATATGCAAAACCTTCAGAGGCTCCTGGAGTCTTTTGTTATACCTTAACAAAAAAAGAAAAAGCAGAGCAATGCTGATTGGGCCTGCCCTTCCTAGAGTAGTCCCAACGTATGAAAAGGGAAAAAAGAAGAGGGCCAAAAAGAAATCAAAAACTCCCAGACTGTCCATGTGCCAGCTGGGCCCTGAATCTCAAGAGAGTTGTAACACCTACTCTCCAGTTCACTGGACTCACCCAGGACAGCTAACAAGGAGATGATGATGGACAACAACCATCTCAAGGAACAGAGAGAATCTGCAACTGCAAGCAGTTGCATCCGCCCCATGGGATCTAAGCCTCATCTCAGTTAGAGGTGGAGTGGGCATCACCATCCTAGAATCCTTAGGACTGGGGAATGAACGATGGACTAGAGTAGACTTACTGATATTCTAGTATAGACTTATTGTGATTCTGGCAATGGAAGAACTTTTATCATGGATGTGGAGGCAGTGGCCACTGGAGGTTCTGAGGGGAAGGAGAGGGAAAAACAGGTGTAATATGGGGACATTTTCGAGACTTTGGAATTGTCTGGAATGACATTGCAATGACAGATACAGGCCATTTTATAGCTTGTCATAACCTACAAAATTGTGTGGGAGAGAGTGTAAACTACAATGTAAACTATAACCCATGCCTAGTGGCAAAGCTCCAAAATGTGCTCATCGATTGTAACAAATGTACCACACTAATGAAGGATGTGGTTAATGTGGGAAAATGTGGGAGGTGTGGGGAGCAGAGCATATGGGAATCCCCTATATTTTTTATGTAACATTTATATAATCTAAGTATCTTTTTAAAAAAATTAAAAAGTATATTAAAAAAAAAAAACACCTCCCAGAGCATCAGGCAGTGTCCGAACACTTCACAGCCATCCCCTGCCTGCTCTGATACCTGTGCAATCAATCACAATCCTCTGGCAAAAACGACCCCTTTTAGAGCACTGTCACGGAAGGCCCTCTGAGATGCTCCTGTAAGCCTGAGTTCACAACCCGCAGGCACAGAATATTCAGGTACAAGACCCTCCACAGGCCCAGGAAATAGCTCAAGCTATCGGAGGGCACCAGTTTTGGGGCGGGCCTGTAATTTTCTCTCCCCAGTCTTTGCTCATGGCCCCTAATTAGCCATGTGAACTGGAAAAACATTTCCTGTCGCCTCCCGGCATCAATTCAGAAGAATCGTAGTAAGCGATTCCTCAAACAGGAGTTGCATCCTCGGCTAAAGAGCCCCTCGTACCTTGCTGCTGTACTGTTTGGAGCAGTGGGGGCAGCAGACGGGAGGGGTGGCAATCGTGCCAGTCAGCTGGGTGTGGGTGCTGAGCATGGGGTCTGGCTCTCCGGGACCGGCAGGACGAAGTTTCCGAATGCTTGGTGGCAACTCGGCTCCTGGGTGGTTCTTCAGAATATGGGCTTTGCGCTTGCTGGCACTTTTATAAACCTGCAAATTCCAGTGTTTGCCATGAAAGTAGTGTAAGCGTCCAATTTCTTGCTTAAAGCAAACTGACTAGTCTATGACAAGGAAATGAGAAAAAAGATTCAGGTAGCCCACCCCAAAAAGTATATGGACAGATATATGAAGTCTAATAGGGATTTCACATAAATTAGAATAAAATAAGACCATAATATAGATAGGCTAGGTATTTTCCTTGAATTTATACATCTAAGATAGTAACTGTAAAAAAATATACCTCATCCTAAAGTTAAAAGTTAAAAAGGTGGCTGTACAGTCATAGAAAGAAATTTGTTTTAAAGCTAGTTGATCCTTTAGCCTCGCTGTGAAAGCTCTCATCTGATATATGTAGCTGATACCAGGTGCCAAAGAACCTTCCAGAATGTCGAGTCTAATAGCAACTAGCATCTTTAGTGGTGAAGGTCTAGTTTAAAAAATGTTTCTTACTTTCAAGCTGAGATTGGCTTACTAGTGGAGATTAACATTGAAATATAACCTAGGTACCTCTTATAAGGAAGCAATAGTAGTGATACCAATGAAACAATAAATGTGTATTCCATCTTTTTTGTAGCTGCACAAAAGTAATGAATTGGATAGTACAACTAGAATACTTTCTCATATCCTATTCAATCTCCCGGAAACCCTAAATCCTCCATGCATTCTGCAAGTAGGATGATAACACTCTCATTTCATAGTTTAGGAATTTTGATTGAATTCATAGACAAGGTTCTTAGAATAGGTCTCTTTTGTAACAAAAATCACCAAGAAAAGAGACAATAAGTTAAACAAAGTAAGTCAACTAATTCTTAAGAAAAAAATATTTGGCCTACAATTAAGCTGCTTTTCTACCCCTTTCTTGCTGGAATGGAAAACTACTGAGAGAGAGAGAACCATCTGCTGAGAGAACGGCAAGGCCCCAGCATATATTTATACATGCAGACAAACTGGCTCCTTTTACCTTATCACAATACTGACAAAAGTAATCACGGTTGGGTTTGATGATGGGTAGAGTTAATTCTGGCACCTCTTCTATCTTCATGTCTGGATGCCTCTTGGATAAGTGATTTACCTAAAGGGGGGAAAAGTCCATGAAAGAAATAGACCCCATTACTAACACAAGATAAACAAATGCTTCTGATATTGGCCTCTCGACAATAAAATTCTCTCATTACTCCAAGCACAAGGCATTTGGACAGAACCAGCATCACCAGGCCCATCTGACACCAAAACGTTAACCGACACTGTTTACAGGAATTAACAGTAATTCAGCAAAGTAATGAAGGAGAACTGGGTCACTGTGCATCCCACTAAGAGTCTTTGGCTGAAAGAACTACTGTTGGAAAAAGGAACACTGAAAGAATTTCTTTGGTGAGCTCTCCTGATGTAAACCTGTCTTTCATTATTTAGGGACCTGGCCTATGCCAGAGAACACTGAATGAGATACAAGCTAAGGTTCTGAATTTTAAAACTCACTCCACGTCTTTCCAGGTCCTGGCAGAATTATATTCCACAACCATAAGAAGGGCAAATGAATCGACAGCAGAGAACTGGCTGTCCCGATGCTTCAGCTAACCTGGGTGTGAACTGCTTTTAGAGGAAGGTTCCTTCTATTGTGGTTTCATATCTGGAAAAGAGGCATTAAAAGGGAACAGCGGAGGAGGAGGCAAAAGACCCCACCACAAAGTATACAGAGGAATGTGAAAAAGAAGAGGGAAATAAAACAGAAGAGAAACAAAACCAGAGGTGAAAAGTGACAGAAAGAGACCTCTTCCAAGAGGTTGCCAGAAAAGAACCTTGGTGAAAGAGAGAAAAAGGAGATTGGAAAGGAAAGAACTCCAGCTTGGGGATGGTCCTAGTTTGAGTTTTTGTGGCCCTCCAAAAAATTCTGTTCTCAAGCTAACCCATTCCTGCGTATGTAAGCCTATTTATGGGGAGTGGATGTAGCTCAAGCAGTTGAGTGCCAGCCTCCCACAAGGGAGGTCCCGGGTTCGGTTCCCAGTGCCTCCTAAAGAAAAAACAAACAAAAAAATCCCCAAAAAGACAATGAGCAGACAACAAGCACAAACAATGAGCAAAGAAACCACAACCAAACAGACAAAGGTGCCATGGGGGCGGGAACAAACCTATAACTGAAAAAAAAAAACCTATTTATGGGGTGGGACCTTTTGGTTAAGTTCAGGTAAGGGACCTTTTGATAAGTTCACTTTTTATTAGATCGCTTCAGTTAAAGGCCTTTGATTAGATTACAAGACCCAGAGTAGGTCTTAATCTTTTACTGGAGTCCTATATAAATGGAGGGGAGAGGAGAAGAAGAGCTGCCATTTTACCCTGCCATGAGAGAGGACTCCCAGATTCCCTGCAGCCGCAGAAGGACAGAGAAACCCTAAGAGCCTAGGAATCAGTGGAGCAGCCCAAAGCTGAAGCAATGAATCCCAGAAGAGAAGGGAGAGATGAGCCATGTGCCTGATCACCCACAGCTGAGCTCGAGGAGAATGTGAGCCTGGGGGGTGGGGGGGTGGCATAAGGCAGAGACCTCAGCAGAGACCAGCTGCCATTGTGTCTTGCCACAGAAGAAGTCCAGGACCGCCAGCAGCCGAAACAGCATCTTTGATGATGCCTTGATTTGGACATTTTCACAGCCTCGGAACTGTAAGCTTTTACTATAATAAATTCCCATTATAAAGCTAACCTATTTCTGGTGTTTTGCAGTGGCGGCCTTTAGCAAACTAAAACAGGGATTGCTAGCCTCCAGTTGTTTCCCCAGCCATTCAGGACCTACTGACAGACATAACTGAGTACAGAACACAGTGCACAGCCGTCATCACACAGATAGGAAGGACAAGGTGGGAGGTCAGAAGGGCCTGCAGCCCAGGACACCCACCAGCATGCCACGTCTCCGGAAGCCCATCATGCAAAGGCGGCATTTGAACGTGAAGCTGTCGTAGTCTGTGGATGTGATGCGAGGTTTGAAGGTCTTCGAACGGCTGATGCGATCAGCTTTCTTGGCCTCCCTCTCAGGATTATGCATCCGTTGCATGTGTTCCCGTAGTTTATCTTTTCGCTATTTAGAGAATTTTTAAAGGGGGGTGGGTGGGTATAAAAAATTTAATTGAAGGAACAAAAGAAAAAAAAATCACTAAAAGTTAGCAGCAACCACAACCTACCGAGATGCACCTGAGTTTCTGGAGTGTTAGGACACACGAGGACATGTCAGAATTATTCTGTTCCCTAGCAAGTAAGTATATTCCAATGAGTCATGGTTTAAAATGTCCATTCAATTGGAAAGATACATGCTGATTTTTTAAGAAAAAAGATTGCATTTATATAGAGGAGATCAAATGAGACGTGGAATGAGTTTGTTATTACGGACAAATTGATAATAAAGAATGACAGGTACTACTGGATTTCATGTTTCTACACAATTCCCATGCATTTCTCCCTTAAAACAGACCAATTTGCCTTTCAATGAATCATGACCTATACCCCAAAGCCTAATGGAGATATCACAGCATGTGCGTGCATGACAATGGAATGCCTGTCTAACATCTCCAAAACCAAAACTCCTTATCCAACCTGCTCTCTTTCCTCCTGCCTGCTTCTTACTTCCAGATCAGCAGTGTTTGTTCCCAAACATCTATCCTCTCAAGCTGTAGGTTCCAATTCCTCACCATCCATCCTTTACCCTTTCATCCAGGCACAAGGTCCTATCAATTTTCCCTCAGATGTTTGTCTGGAATATGGATGGGCCTCTTCTCCCCCCCCCAGCCTCTGCTCCAAAATATTTAGGGGCTCACGTCCTCAAAAGTCTAATTACTCAGCATAACCAGCTGGCCTTAACATGCCTTTCTGGTATCATCCCATTTTTCACTCCCTTACCATCCACCACCCCACCCTCTCCACACTTCACCATCTTCTGAGCAAGGTATCTTCTCGGTCCTTGCTTCTCCCTCCACTTTGAATGCCATTTCCCTCCCTCACTCCTCATCCCATACCTTTCTCCAGCTGGCAAACCCTTCCCTTATCCTTGAATGAATTAAAAAGTGTTGCCTCACCACCTATGAAGTTTCCTCTCCACCTCAAATTAGAGTCTATATCTCTCAGAGCATTTTATTCTTCTTTATAGCATTATTAAATTTTTTTTAAAAATCTACTTGTCTACTTTCCCTATTAAATTGTGTGCTCCTTAGAGTCAAAAAGTCCTACTTGTCTTTAGCTATGTTGCCCGCATGGAACTTACAGTTTAGTAGGACAGACAGCGTACAATACAGCATAATAAGTAGTGTGATGGGGTCTGGGTAAAAGGTCCTATGGGAATACATAGAAGAAGCACTTAATCCAATGTGGGGGAGATCAAGAAATGCCCCGATGTGAACAGACATCAGTAGCCAGGTGCAAGGATGTGAGAGGCTGATAGTCTATTTCAAGTGGGGAGAGGAGCAGGGAGTGGGGAGCAAATTCAAAGGCCCAAAGAGAAACAGTACACCACACCTAGATAAATGCAAGAAAGTCAGTATAGCCAGAGTACAGGAGGAAGGGGGACGTGGAGGTAAGCAGGAGCCAGATCGCTAGGGTCCTATACATGGAAAGAACTTTGGAATCTACCTTGATGTCAGTGAAGAGCTATTAATGAGTTTTTCCATCAGGTACATGATATCAGATTTGTTCTCCAGAAAAATTACTCTGGGTATTGCCTGAAAAATGGACTGGAGATATGTGGTGGTTTTGTATGGTGTCGACTTGGCTAAGGGGGACTACATTTAACCAGAAGGCCCTTCCCTGGAAGGCTACAGGATAGAGTTAGCCGAAAGAGAAGCCCACATGGGATTGGAGGCAGCAGTGACGAAGCAGCATTTCGCACCAACGGTGGAGGTGGCTGAGGTGGTGGTGGGTGCCGGGGGCCCAGGAATTTCAGTTTGTGCTCATTCTCCTACTTACCCAGCCAGCTCCTGCTCCTGATGGCCAGCCTTGCTGGCCAGCCTGGGCCCACTCCCAGATACAGACACACTGCCTCCACGGACTACCCAGCTTTCCTTCACAGGCTGCTCCGGCAGCTGGACGAGCCTGCTTGGTCTCCCTGATTCCCAGCTACATTTCAATTTGTCCACCCACCACTGCTTTAGAAGGGTGCACTAGCGCCTTCTCTCCGATCTCCCATTGTCTACTGTCACATTCTTTCTTCTCCATCTTCTCCTATAATTTTGTACTCCTATAATAAACCTCTTATTCCAAAATACTTAGAGTGGTTCTGCTTCCCCGACTGAATCCTAATATACTGGGTGAGAACAGAGAAGAAAAAGGAAACAGAAAACCTTTTTGTATTCTACTATAGGCTTATTGCGATTCTAGCAACAGAAGAAACTGTATCATTGATGTGGAAGCAGTGGCCACTGGAGGTTCTGAGGGCAGGGAGAGGGAAAAACGTGTAATCCGGGGCATTTTCAGGACTGGGAATTGTCCTGAATGACACTGCAATGACAGATATAGGCCATTATAAATCTTGCCATAACCTACAGAATTGGGTGGGAGAGAATGTAAACTATACTGTAAACTATAGTCCATGCTTAGTGGCAATGCTCCAAATTGTCATCAATTGCAATGAATGTACCACACTAATGAAGGATGTTGTTAATGTGGGAAAATGTGGGAGGTGTGGGGAGCAAGGTATATGGGAATACCCTATATTTTTTATGTGACATTTGTATAATCCAAGCATCTTTTAAAAAATAAAAAATTTTTTTTAAAAAAGAAAACCTTTTTGTATCTCCAAGCCCTAAAATGATGATATCTGGCACAAAATAAATCCTCAAAAAGTGCTGAATGGATTAGCATCGTGACTAGTATTGCAAGACGGGGATCCATTTAGATAGAATTCATTAAAAAACAAAAAATGCTAAAAATTTAAAAACAGAGGACCGCAACTCTTTTATACTTTTCACATTAGCATTACCGGCAGAGTTCTCAACAGGGAAAGCTATCAAGATCATATTCCATGACCCATGTTCATAAAACTAGCTCTGAGCACCATAATGTCTTCACACTACACAAACACATGCTTTTAAAACTAGTTTTTCCCTCCTGATTTCACTTATGACTTTTGTCCAGCTTCCACGAGTGTGGCCTACAATCAGTCACTAGAGAATCTCTCTGAGACATCTTTGCAGAAGCATCTGATTTTCCAATGAGGCATATCTGATTGTTTTCATATTGGTTTAACCTTTGTCTCTGAGTCTCCTGCAAGTGTTTTCTTTGCTTCTTATACTTTTTAGGCAGGCTACTGATAACTTATTATCATTTGTTTTAATCCTTGCCTTCTAACATTTCTACAGAATTCCTGCCTTCTGCTAGATAAGCGTCCTGCTGCCTTTAGGGCTCGGTTACCAGGATCTCATACTATATAAATGCAATCAACACCTATTGATTCGAATGGTAAGTAAATACATTGTCCTCCTAGGAATCCCTCGGTAGCAGTTCAGTTCTACTTATTATACATTCAGATTCTTTTAGAAGAAGACTCATTATTGCTCTATTTGTTGGGGGATTTGAATTTTGGGAAATTAAGGTGAGCTTTCCCCTCCCTAATTTTATAAGAACTAAATTGAATGTGAGCCCTGAAGGCTTTCATGCATCTCAAGTCCAGTTCTTTGTAACAAGGGGATAAACTGATGAAATCAACAGGTGTTCATCCTTAGCTTGACACATCAGTTGGCCTTGGGCTGCGTGCTGGCTATGGTACCTTAAACTGCTTCCCGCATGTGGAGCACAGGAAATCTTTGCGATCCGAGTGTCGCAGCATGTGCAAGCGCAGTTTATCAGGGCGGCAGAAGGCCTTGTCACACTCCGTGCACTGGTAGATCTTTTCCGAATGGAAGCTGCGCACGTGCTTCTTCACCTGCGGGGGAGACCAGGGACACGCTTAGGGGAGCCAGGGAAACGACAAAAGGCAGCTTCTCAACGCTAGGGGGAGCCAGATGCGCGGCCACAGGTTTTCATCAACCTGGATGTGGCATACAACCAGACATGACAACTGGCCTCGGTCCGGTCCTGCACACTATCCCTGCCACAAAGAAGAAATAAATGGAGCAGCCAGGAGGCCTTGGAAATCTTAACTTCCCAGGTGCCTTGGGGAGGGAGAAGAAAGAGTATAAGATTGGTCAGAGTTTGATCACTTGGAGTCCCTTTTCATTTTTTCTTTTCTTTTTTTTTCTTTTTAAGATTAAAAGGAAAGTTCTTTTCAGTTTAGGTGAATACTGCTAAAAGTTACACAGAGGAACACAACACGTAACTCATTCTTCCTCACTTTTTTCTGCTTCCAGCACGTACAGAAGCAATTTAGCCCATTTTAGTACTTGGTCCTTTTATATCTTTCTATAAAATCAGATTCTGAAAAATTAAAGACATGAATTAGATGAATAGAAAACACTACCCATTTATGAGAACAATACAAAACTGGTGTCATTTCTCCCTAACCAGGACTTATTCCCTTTATTTTGGGGGAACTTAAATCAAGGATATAGCCTCAGAACTCTTCTAGCCATAAATATCCAATGAAGAAGAGCTGTGCATGGCAGCTATGTGGTGAGTCATATCAAACTCGTCCTATCAGACATTTTGCTTCATTATTTTGGGAGTCTCTTTTCCTTTAGATTCAGCCTTAAAGCAACTTTTCCAGTTGTCTGTGTGAAATGAGAAAATTTCTAAGACTTCTAACATTAATAGAACTATGATTAAATCCTAATTTCCTTTTGTATTGGTAATTTTTAAAAAGAGCACTTTTACAGTATATTTAAATTTAATTATTCAAAAATATTTCAGGTGAAGTTCAAATGAAATCATGAAAATATTGGACTTTATCTTCCCCCATTTTGCTCTGGCAAAGAATAGAATACATTGGTCCTTGTCAAAGTATACTATATACCAGCTTTCTCTTTGTTTCCTTCTCAAATGCATGACCTTAGAAAAGCAAGACAGGCAATCAAAGCAGTAGAGGAGAGGCTTCCAGAGCAGGAAATGGGAGAATGCCCTCTAGAGGCTCTATGTGCCCATTTTATGAAAATGTGTTTTGGCAAGGACTAAGAAAGAATTTTTTTAAAACTAAAATCGGATCTGGTGTTTATTATTTGCAATAAAACTAAATGTTTACATTTCAAAGTCTGGTTTAGACAATTAAGGGTCCAAACAATGTTGTTTATCAAAAGTAGTTTGACTGAAGAACTATTGTTCTCAACTCTAAAGTTGTTCCAAAGAAGGGATGAAAATGCACGTGTGGGAAGTGATGTGGCTCAAACAGTTGGGTGCTGGCCTACCACATGGGAAGTCCCGGGTTTGGTTGCCGGTGCCTCCTGGAGAAGGTGAGCAAATAATAAATAGACAGACAAGAGAACCATCTGGGGGAGAGGGGGGATAAAATAAATAAATAAAGCAAGTGCAAGGCTATCTCAAATTTCTGAGAAACTCAAAGTTTCTTTTACCAAAATAAGGAAATATACAGGAATCTCAGCAGTGGACACTCACCTGGATAAAATCTGGGAAACGTTTTTTACAAGTTGGACAGGTGAAGTAGCCATCATTGACATGAATGGCCACGTGATCTTTCAACAAATCAAGGCGGTCAAAGGACTCGGGGCAAAAAATGCAAGAGTAAGTCTTCTGGTCGGAATGGAGCTTCATGTGGGTCTCCAAGGACGTGCTGCTGATGAAGCCCTTGTTACAGAGGTCACAGGTCAAAGGGCAGTTCCCCTCCCGCCCATGGAAACGCAAGTGTTGATCCAGTTTGTCCTTTTCCCGGAAGGCTTTCCCACATTGCAAACATTTAAAGGGCCTGAAGGATTTCCGAATAAACAGATGCTGAAGAGCTGCATTCTGAAAGACATACACAAATGTGACTATTTAGTGAAGAAGTGATGTGTGCATGTGGCTTACACATTGGGGGTGGGGGGGTTGATCCCTGCAATCACAGACTTTCCATAGAAATTTAAGCTCTAGTATGCGTAGTTGAAAGAAGATTTTTCTGGTGAAGTCATTAAAACGGAAGTCATCCTCAAAGACACTCATCTTAAAAGATGGTAAGCTTTATATCAGTGTTAAATTGTTTGAACTTGATAATTGCATTGGAGGTGGTTACATCAGTGAATATCTTTGTTCTCAGAAAATGTACATGGAAATATTAAGTGTTCAAGGAACATGATATATACAACCTACTCTCAAATGTTTAGGTAATCGATAAATACCTAAATAGATAGATGACATGGATAGATAGAAAGATAGAGAGAATGATACTGCAAACGTGGCAAAATGTTAAAAGTTGGTGGATCTGGGTATCTGGGTAGGTTGGAGTTCTCTGTATGGGTTCTGTATTATTTTTGCAACTGTCCCATAAGTTTGAAATTATTTCAAAATAAAAAGTTAAAAATTTTGCAAAGCAAGGAAAGAGAGGAGAGGAAAAACAAAAAAAAGATGTGTATTTATGTATGTGTGTTTTCTTTTAAAAGGATTTAAGTGACATTTAAAAGGTCTTCCCGGGGACGGAAGTGGCTCAAATGGTTGGGCATCCATCTCCCATATGGAGAGACCCGGGTTCGATCCCTGGGACCTCCCAGTAAAAAATTAATTAATTAATTAATTAATTAATTAAATAAAATAAAAATAAAAAATAAAAGGTCTTCCCAATAGAGGCCTTGTATGATAAAACAAATCCCAGAGTGTAGTAAGCTGAAAATGGAATCTTTGGAAGAAAAGTCTTGGGGAGAGCCACACAGGCATGATGGAGGCTGGAGCAAGACAGACAAAATATTACTTGTGGAAGTCCTTGAGAAAAAAGAATTTGAACCTTGATTACAATGTTTAGCCAAAAGACGGTAATAAAAACAATTAAAGGGCAGTAGTTGCCAGGGACTAGTGGGTGGAGGGAATTGGTGAGTGAATGCCAATGGGTATGGGGTTTCTTTCTGGGGCAACGAAAATGTTCCTGGAATTAGAGTGGTGATGGTTACACACATTTGGGAATATACCAAAAACCACTGAATTGTATACTTTAAAAGGGTGCATTTTATGGTATGTGATTTATAGAGCAATTTAAAAAGAGGAACTGAAAGGGAAATGGAAGATTAGAGTGTATGTAAGTGTGTTTCTTTATGAGACATGAGACATGAGCACACATCATAAATGGAATGCATATTTAATAATTTCCTATTTAGAAAGTGCAGAGGACAAGGTTCCAACATAGCTAGTTAGTTTCACTGGTTAGAACGCCATGCTAAAACAAAGTGAAGCTTATTGTTTGTTCCTTGTGTGGACCCGTCAATTTTGCTCCTTTTTTTTCAGTCACAGATTGCCCTTCTAGTGATTAGCCATCTTATAAACTCATGCAATTGTTATAAGAGAATTCAAGTGAGAAAATATGGGTAATCAGTGCAAATTCATCACCAGTGTAGGAAAAACGACTCATGCCTTCCCAAGAGCAGATCAACGGGATCATCTTTCACGCAGAGAATACAGAATCAATATCTTAGTTATTCTATAGTGGAGTCATTCATAAGTTCCTCAAAATATCAGGGGGTAACCTCGAAAGCTATGATGGGGAGAAAATCCCTCAAAAATATTTCTGTGAATGGGTGTGCCCATGTGGCTACAAGAGAATAGAAACAACTGAAGGATTCGGGGAGAACCTAATGCATTATTTGTGCAGTAAAAAATATATACTGAACAGGACAGTGAGCCTCTCATTTCAAGATACCTACAACCAGTAACTTCCAAACTAAATTAAATGTGACATAATCATTTAGGGGAAAAACCAAAATTATTATTTTTGATTTGGTGAAGTGATAATCTCTGAAAATGCTGAGCATAGTTCTAATATAACATAAAACTTCTTTCCCAGGGTTTCTCTATCAGGACTAGGAGAGATGTTTTAAGATGCTACCTCTGCTTATATCTTAAGTAGGTATAAAGCAATTATGTTGTCTTCCAAAATTGACTGGGCCCACTAGAAGGTTTGCAGCCTATTTTATTCTTTTTTATATCTAGGACACTTAATAAATCATTAACCTCATAGGAAGTGTTCAATAAAAGTTTGAGAATTAACGAAATGTAGTTCATAGGAAACACAAAAGAAAAAAAAATTATTTCAAGGTCTTTCCTATAGCATCTTCAAAGATCTTTAAGAACAGAAATTTTTTTTTTTTCCAAATCACCCAGAGCCTCCTTTCATTTCATTACACTTCTTAGCAGTCATTTCACCTTTTTACTCTATCCAGACAGATACTTGTTCTGTGAAAAGCTCTCATTATTTTTGCTACTTTCAAAACTTTATGTCATACATGATTGTTCTGTAAACCCATAACTTCTCTAATTAAAAAAAAAAATGTATGGACACTGCAGGTAAGCAAATGTTATCCTGTAATAAGGAGATTCAAGATTTAGAGGGCTTTTCGCATGGAAGAATCATTTCCTTATCCAAGCCTGGTCAAGTTTCCAAGGACTGACACAATGTACCACAACGGATCTTGGTCTCACTAGGTGTTCCATTTATCCTTGGGTGCCAAAGCCAGAAGTCAGTTTGGTTTTGGTCTGTTATGTTAATCAGTCTTGTCGTTCCTGATTAGCCTGAGTGCCTTCAGAAACAGCTTTAAACTGAGCAGCCACCTGGCTCCACTTTCTCACTTCTATCAACAAATCTTGTTCTGATCCTCTTTTAAATTTCCTTGGAGCCCTGAACATTGTCTAAGTACTCCTCTGATCTAATTTATCCTCCTATTACAAGGTATTGGAAGGGCTAAAACCATTCCCATCCCTCGACCCACTGGATGGCCATTTCTACTCTAAGGTATGTTCTGTTGTTCAGAGCCATGGCTGGTACAGGTTTCTAGCAAAAATCAGGAAAAATGGTGTGGCAGCACAGATGGATATAATGGACCTTCTGATCTCTGAGTCCCAGTCAGTCAGTTACAACATACCGTATGGTACATCAGATACCCGAAGGATGCCAAAGTCGGGTAATTGCTAAATCTGGGATGAGGGATTCATCAACTCACATTGAAATGAATTCTGAGACAGCAGAGTCTTTATAAACAACGACCACGAAACATTTCTGAAATTTGATATTACTAGCTAAAAGAGCCCGTTATTGATCAGTATTCATGCTATTTTGACCCTGGCACTGGATGAAAAAGGAAATCAATCATGTTTGTTTGCTGTTGTTAACATCTTTTCCTCTGTCCTTTTTATTTATTTATTTATTTTGGCCCAGCTTTCAAAGTGTTAGCTATGCTCAACAAGTCTCTCTCCACTACTCAACTGACATCCCACGATGGCGAGTGTTTTCACCATCCCATAATCACACCACACACATGCCTGTGTTTGGACCTTTGATCCAATGGCTACCCTCCTCTGAAACATTCTCCCTTCTTCTGATCCATCTAATTCCCATCTCTCGCTCAAGGACTAGTTTCAGTCTCACTTCATTCATGGATTGTTCCCTGACTCCTCCATCTTTCTTGGGTCTTTTCACTCTTCCAAGTTCCTAGAGCAATTATAAGCTAGACTTTCAAACTTAGTATGTCTCAGTAAGCTGCTTTGTAGTAGCACTGTCTCCCTAATTCGATTGTAAGCTCCTAGAGAGCAGGGCTCAAGAGAAAATTCCACTGTATCCCTCAGAGTACATGGCCCAGTGCTTCATCTGTAGTTAAAACTCAACAGCACTCCATAAGTCTTTCAAATTATTTTAGAGCTGGAAGGGACCTTGGAGATCACTTAGTCCTATCCCTTCATTTTGCAGATGAAGAAAATGAGGCCCACAATCTACTGACTCATCTAGTTGCAAATAAATGATCATTTATTCCTTAGCTAATTTGCATTTACTGTAGCAACCAAACTGTGGTCTCTGCTGGGATTTAGTAAGTACAGGTTGCAAAGAACAGCAGGTCAGGCAAACACTTAAATGACATTCTGTTATGTGAGACACAGGAAACAAACCTACCTGCAGCTCCAACTGAGCAGGCAGCATTAGAGGAGAGAAAAATAGTTACATTACCAATGGGATTGGAAGACTTCCCTTCAGTTGGTCATTACCAACCTGGAGAGAAAAGATGAAAAAAATACATAGCCCTACTTTTTAGAATGGGTGAGAGGGGGAAAAAAATAGCTCAACTAAGACTGATCTCCAAAAGCCACATGTGCATGGCTCTTGCTTTGACACAAGGAACCCTGTACTGAAACCAGCAGCCCAGCTCTTTCAAAAATACAAGTACAATGCTAGACTATGTTAGTGTATCCACAACTTCACGACATGTGTGGGCTTTCGTTTTCCCTTCCAAAAAAAAAAAAAAAAATTAAATCTAATAAGCATTTCTCTGGACTTAAAAAAATCAGAATGGTCAGAGCAGAAAAGACAGCAATTGAGCAAGAGAGAAATGCAGACTGGGAAAAATGATGGATGGAAAGGCATTCAATCACTGCCTTTTGCCTTTCTGGTCTAAGCTTATGGTTCCATATCCTTTTTAATATATATCCATTTCCCTCGGAAGCTGATTTTAGATGTTTCAATTCCAGGATCCTCATAAAAGGCTGTTTAGCCTCAGAATTCTTAAGAGTCTTTCAAAGCTATCCTGTGGCTATGAATGTTTAAACATATATATATATATATTTTATATATATATATATATTTTTTAAATAAATACGTGTTTAATTTCTTCCAAACATATTTTTATATGAAGGTGTGGACTAGACCTCTTTGTCAAGGTCCCTTCTAGCCTGACAGCAAATAAGAAAACCAAAAGAAAGAGAAGCTCAAATAAACGTCCATCTAGAAGTTGTGATGGGAAATTACACAGTCTCTTTCATTTCCACATAACGTACTAGTGAAAGTCTTTATACTCCCAGCTGCCACAACCGTGGGCTTTTTTTTTTTTTTTTTACCGGGAGGTACTGGGGATCGAACCCTGGTCTCTCCATATGGTAGACGGACGCCGAACCTCTTGAGCCACATCCGTTTCCCTAAACCGTGGGCTTTATGTAATTGTTTTCAGGATGCAAATTGTCAGCACAGGCACTTATCCCACAAAACCATATATTTCTATGTGCATCCCCCATGGTCCCTAATCCAGATTCAAATTCTGTCTGTAAAATAATAAGAGAAATGGCACGAGAACTGGCAGTCCTGGGAGTCTGCAGCAGCACAGCTGCCAGCCTAGACACAGGGCGCACAACGAGACATTGGCCCAGTTCCCAAACCTCGGGCTTGACTTCAAGACATCCCTGCACACGTGGGTCTATCTGCCGTATTCACTTGCACTGACAAGTAATGACACTGTCCGGTCTCTCCTTGGCAACTGTAGGGAACCAAATTTAGTCACCCAAAATTCACTTGAGAGCTAGGAAGTTCTTGGCACAGAAGAGCCTGGCTTAAGAGATAAGTAACTATGATAACGAAAAGCACTAATTTCTCCATTCCCAATCAGCAAGCTTAGGGATCCAAAGGGCTAGTCCAGGAGATGCCAAAGTCCAGGCTTCTGTGTCATTACGAAATGGACCAAATCTAGGACCAACCACCCGTCTGCCACAGACACATAGACATTGAGAAATAGTTAACGCTTTCTTCCAAAACGAGGGGACAGAGCATGTGGCAGCCTAGATGCAAGGTTTCAGAGTGGAGAGTGATCAGGCTGGAAAACACGGCCCCTACAAAGCTGGCTGGCAGGAGAGAGAGGAGGGGCGCAGAGTGGGCTCCCCACTTACTCGGATGCGCTTGGCTCGGCGCATGTCGTCGGCCGTCAAGGAGCTCTGGGTGGGCCCCACACTCTCTTCATGCTGCGGCTGCAGGTGCAGGGAGTGGGTTTCCGGTTCATGTTCCAAGGAAGCCTGGGTTTCCTGGGGCAGCGGAGGCATTGGGAGAGCGGCCTGCTCCGGCTGATCCAGCCCATTCAGTGCAGCTGGTTCTGGCTCATCAAATTGCTCCTTGCTGGAAAAATGTAGCAAGTCCTGGAATTGCAAATCATATAACCAGCAATTACTTCCCTAACTAATATACAGAGAAATTCGTTCTTGAAGGACTGTCGGCGAAGATTTGGAACTGCTGCTTATGTTTAATTGACTAACTTCAGAAGGCTCAGAAAAAAATAGTCTCCCTATGGAAGAGATAATTAGATAAATATGCACAGCAAAACGATGAGATCTTCTGAATCACTTCATGAGGAAAAGGCTGTGGTAGGATGCTTCTGGAATATCATCATTATTTTTAAGTTATCTAAACCAATTAAACACAAACTGCCCCTCAAATATTTCTGTTCAATTTAAAATCTTTAGCAAAGTTGGGTTACTATTGTAGATAGTATCAGAAAATACTTTTTTTTTTTGCCTGTCTTTAAACACACTTTAATTAACAGGCAGCAGGGCCCTAAGTTGACAGGACTATTCATTTGCATTTAAACATAATGATAGTTCCTTTCTATCCTCTAAGCGAGCATTAAGATGCAGCTCTTTCCCATTCCCCAGGTACCTGCGTCCCATCGTCACACTTGTCTCCATTTTCACTGGTTATTTCCAAGCGGATAAATTTGGGGGGACGCCCTGGCCGTCGACCAGGGCCAAATCGCCTCTTGCCTCGTCCCCTTCCTCTGCCTCTTGTTCTGGGAATAAGAGAATATGTTACAAACAGTCGTAGTTTTTACATGATTTCTATCTCACACCTGTAACAAATATTTCCCTAAATGATCCTAAGCAACCCCAGACAGCTTGATTTCCTCTAATATTATCACTTGCCCTGATTCTTTTCTCTAATGGAAACCGTTGTTTTGCTACTATATGCTTTCTTAATTTCTTATCTTTGCCCTCTATATAACTCAAAGTGATGTCTTAAATTATTGAGAAAAAAAAAGGCTATAAAAATTCACAGCATTGACAACACTTTGCTCTCCTGAAAACTCTGAAAGCACAAACACATCGCTGAAATGATGTGAGAAAAGCAGACAGGACATAACTCATGAAGCTTTCTAGTACGTTCCTATGAGCTATCTTCTCAGACAAAATTCGGTGTTTCCTTCCCTCTTTTGCCCTTGCCCCACCTCCTATTCCTTCCAAGAAATGTGGTGATAGTCAAAAGAACTTTTTCATGTACTATCAGCTTCTGAAAGGTCAGAACAAAATTTCTACTTCAACTTCCTCATAACATGCCCAGGAATCCCCAAATACATTTTATTCCCTTTAAAAGAGTTTTCTTTTTTTTTTTTTTTTTAATAAAGATTTATTTAATTACTTTATCCATTTTAAATCTCCCCTTCCCCATTTGCTGTTTTGTGTCCATTCGCTGGGCAATTCTCTGTCTGTTTCCTGTCAACTCTTCTCATCCTTCTCCTCCAGTCTTCAGCAGGATTCAATCCTGAAGACCTCCGATGTAGGAGAGAGGTGTTCGGCCACCTGCGCCACCTTGGTTCCTGGTTTTCAGAGCTTTCAGAGCATCTCGTCTTGTCTCTCCCCTGTTACGTCATCATCTTGCTGCATGGCTCCCGGGGCCTGGCGGCTCACCAGCACACAGAGCCTGGCAGCCCATGCACCTTATATATATATATATATATTTTTTTTTTTTTTTTAACTGGGAGGTCCCAGGGATCGAACCCAGGTCCCTCCATATGGCAGGCGGACGCCCAACCATTTGAGCCACATCCGCCCCCCTAAAAGAGTTTTCTAACATATAAAATTCCTTAATAAAAGGGACTCAGAAAGCATGTCATGACAACCTCTTTTAGCAGATATGTGCATGCGTCTGTCTGTGTGTGTCATGCTTTATTCTTCCACTCATCCATTTAACAATTTAACAAAAAAGTATAGACTTTTTCCAGGAACTGCTGAAAGATTCTTTATTATGGAAATTTCTGAACCTAGGCAAATGTAGTGAATAGCATAATGAGCCCAGTGTACCCATTACCCAATTTCATGGTCAATCTTGTTCCATCTATATCCCCACAATTTGCCCACACACATACCTGTTAGAAAGCCCAGATATCATTTCACCCATAAATATTTCAGTATGTATCTCCAAATCATAAGGGCTCTTTTTAAGTATATATATAATCACAATACCATTATCACATCTTTAAAAAAAGTTATATGAGACAGTTTTTACCCTTGAGGCCAGTAGGAGCAGCAGACATATAAACCAAAAATCACAAAAGAATATAAAAAGTGCTGTAATGGAGTTGTAAACAGAGTTTAGGGGCATCCTACAGAAAAGTGAGAGACACCTTAACTTTGTCTTCCAACCTACTTCAACACTGACTCCCTTGGTCATACCCCGAACCTTGTCATCATCAATAAATGCAGAACCTCAACTGCCCCAATTCTATGCCCTCTACCTCCTAACCTTCCAGCTCACTCCCTCAGTGCCCTGACTCAGTATCCCCTTCAGCTCCCCAGCACCTCCAATCCAATCCTTCTGTCACTATTCACAGCCAAACACACACACACACACACACACACACACCACCCCCCGTTGATGTTTTCTCTCTCCTTCTTCTGCAGCTTAAACGCCATGGTCAATCATTACCACCACCTCCTGGTATACGCCCTCCATGCCTACCCCTGCCGCTGCTTCATCGTTCTTACTCTATTGTACACACTGGGCAAAACTACAACCTGGCCGACCCAGTTCTCTGTACCTGCTGCCCCACACCCTTGTGGCTGAACCCAGCTGGAAGGCGCCATGCTAGTGGTCTCACACTCATTCCAGGTCCGTGAGCCTCAAGCAGGCTCTTCAGGCCACAGGAGAACATGCTGTGCCTCTCCAGATGCCATTTCACATTGTCTCCTCTCTCCTCAAACCCAGTAAAAGTCTGTCCCGCTGGCACTGCTCCTTCCAAAGCCCCCTCATTCCTCACCTGGGCTGTTTCAACAGCTGGTGATGAGACCCCCTAATTGCACTCTGGCTCCAGTACAAGCTGAGGTGATGCTTTTATTTTTATCCAGAGCGATCTTTTCAAAGCAATAATTGACATCACAATACTCTCTGATCAGAACTTTCTACAGACATCCCATCACCAGTAGAATAAAATCCAAAATTTCTTACCCTCACCTGGAAGGCCCTACTTGACCTGGCCCTGCCTACCCATCCCAGGTGACTCTCCCCTCACCTATCTTTTCTATATATTGGAATTAAACATATGGTTTTGTTTAAAGGAATACCACTGCTGAAAAACATGTGAAAATCACAGATGCAGATTAATTCAAAGATGCATGCTCTCTCTAGAATCCCGATCTCATGCTTTAATAATGATTGAAGTGATAAATGCATCACTACCAAATACCGATTGTATACTTTAGATGAATTGTATGCTTTATTAATATGTATCAATAAAATGGATTTGTTTAAAAAAAAAAAACCAAAAACCTGCTTTCAGAATCTCTAATTAAGGAAGACTCAACTAAGGCAAAAGGGGCTCCTGTTGCTGGGTGTTAGTTATGCTGGAAAAAATATAAATAGTAAATGAGCAACATGGAAAAAGAAAAGGCAATGCTAGACTAGACATTCCCCCCTGCGGCCCACTTGCTCGCCTGTCTACACAGACACACACTTGCACACACCCATTAGTTTACAGACAATCTTTAAAATTTAAATCGGTGAGTCATTTTCCCCTTGTGTACCTGCTAAACACATCTAGTTTCTCATCGTGAGAATTGAGATGCTGCTGCAGTTGCTCTGAGCTTATGAATCGCCGGTTACATTCATAGCAGGGCCAGTTCTTCTCCTGCTCTCGAAGAACTGCAGCCACAGGGGAGAAAGGAAAACAGCTGATGACCAGCAGACACCAGTGACACCCAAACACCCAGCGTCCCCACTATTCCCACCTTAGCTGCAGCCTGAAGGGCCCATCACACCAATGCAACATAGAGCTGCTCTGTTGTAAAATCAAAGGCTAAAGTTTGGCAGAAAGGGGTTTTTTTGGATTTTTTTCTGATCCATCCATGTAAGGACATCAAAGGAACAAATACCTTCTGACCACCCTCTCTCACCCGCCAGTGTGCATATGTGAGCACACACACACACACACAACCGCACCACGATGGAAAGACAGGGAGTGCTATAGTGCAAACCTATATCCAAATAACCCAGGGATTCAGGCCCACTGTTTAATAGCCAAGGGTATATTATATCCCAAATAACTTAAAAATCAATGCCCAATATAATCACTTTAGGAAAATGTTCAGAAGTATCTACTAAAGTCAAATATCTGCACATGCTCTGACCCAGCAATTCCACTCCTTGATGTACAGTCAACAATATAATGGCACTCTTCATAACAAGCAAAGGCTGGAAACCACCCAGATTTCCATCTACTGTAAAATGGATACATCATGATATCTTCATACAATGGAAGACCAAAGAGCCACGAGGATGGGCAGATTCCAGCTATGCACAACAATGTGGATGAATCTCACAGATATAACACTGAACAGAAAATAACACATGCAAAAAATGCACGTATCAATAATTCCAACTATGGAAGGTTCAGGAACAGGCATATCTCATCTGTGGTCTTAGAAGTCAGGAGATAGGTCACACTTGAGGGTGGATAGGGATTGGAAGAGGGCACCAGGAGGCTTTTCTAAAACACTGACCATGTTCTGTTTAAGTAGGTGCGAGTTACACGGGTTGTGTTTGCTTTGTGACAATTCATTGAGTTGTCCTCTTGGGATCTGTGCACTCTTCTGTGTGTAGGCTATACCTCAATGACATTTACATTAAAAACAAAGTCAGTGGGGGAACAGATGTATCTCAAGTGGTTGAGCGCCTGTTTCCCATGTACGAGATCCCAGGTTCGATCCCCGGTACCTCCTAAAAACAAAACAAACAAACGAGAAAACCAACTCTCATTGGGGAGCAGATGTAGTTCAGTGGTTGAGTGCTTGCTTCCCATTTATGAGGTACTGGGTTCAATCCCCAGTACCTCCTAAAAAAAAAAGTTAATAATGCTCTGCTAAGTCCTCTGAGGTGATTAAATTTCAATAGGGATTGGCCTCTAATTTAATCATTGTATTAAATAACTATTTTCCAGTACCCATGAGAGAAATGTAAACGCATCGTTGTAATTTGATCCTGGAATTAAATGGAAATGTGTAGCTCTAAAAATCCTATTAGAAGATCTTCTGAAATATATTGAGATAGAAAAATCAGAGGATGCATGAAGATGCAATATGTTCCATTTAGAAACCATATAGAAAGTGGAATATATAAAAGCCCACCCACCTTTCCTTTCTTCCTCAGAAATGTCATGAATTTTCTGATTCACGAACTCCGCGTAGGATGCAGCATACCACACCTGCAAGAACCAAGTGCCCTGTCAAGAACCAAGGGCCGCGGCCAGGTGATCTTTGCATGCTTAATTTTTTTTTCTTTCTTTTGTTTTTTAAGATTTATTTTATTCATTTATTGTCCCCACCACCACCACCAGTCACTGTTTGTGGTCACTGTCTGCTCCCTGTGTCCATTTGCTGTGTGCTCTCTATGTCTGCTCGTCTTCTCTTTAGGAGGCACCAGAAACTGAACCCGGGACCTCCCAAGAAAGCCGCTCAATCGCTTGAGCCACCTTGGCTCCCTGGTATACTGTGTCTCTCATTGTTTTTCCTTTTTGTGTCTCTTTTGTTGAGTCATCTTGTTGCATCAGCTCACCACGCCTGCCCACTGCGTCAGCTCACCTTCTCCAGGAGGCACCGGGAACCGAACCTGGGTCCTCCCATGTGGTAGGTGGAAGCCCAATTGCTTGAGCCATATCCACTTCCCTGCATGCTTAAATCTGATCACCTGTCAGGAAGTTCACTTGCCGAGACACTACACACTATCATTTGCCTTTTTAAAAATATTTTTTTTGTCATTAGAACAACTTCACAGGAGATTATATTCAGAGTCTCCATGAGAATAAAATACAGCCTCTTCTGATTTTTTTTATCTGTACATAAACACAGGTTTTCGCTTACTTGCCACCATAATCGTTTCCACCCCCAACGTGCCACCAAAACTGCTGTCCGCTGTTTCAAATGCCCACACACTCCTGGAGCGCCTCTGCTCAGTCTCCTTGGGCTGGCACTTCTTCCTCTCCCTAGCTTCTAACTACTGCTGTTCCTCAAGGCTTTTTCCCTAAGGTGATCACATCTATTTCCCACCAATCCTATGCTAATGACTCCCTACCCAAATTAGTATCTCCACCCCAGTCCCTTCTCTCCATCCCCTCTAAGTTCATCCTACTGCCCCAGTATTTTATTTTGTTTTTATTTATTTATTCATTTTTAAAGGTTTAGATTATTCTCTAGTTGTCTTTCAATTAACAATTCAATTGACAGAGTGGTCTTCTTAGAACACAATCAGCTTTTGTCATTCCCACGTTTAAAGCCCGCCAGTGACTACATATCGTCTCTTCAGCAAGGCCTTTTCTGTCCACCATATCTAAATTGGTCCCTTCCTTGTAAATTTGGTCCTTTGGCACCTTTCGCAGAACTTCCCATCTTTCTGTCTATCTCCCCTCTGAAATACAAGTTCCCTGAACACAAGGAACAGGTCTATCTTTTCTTAGTGTCTGAAACGTAGGAGGAGCTCAATATCTCAATCACCAAATGAATGAATTATCTATCATTTTTATGGAACATTATTTTAAACATATGGAAATATTTATAAAGAGAAACTTTGTTTTCAACCGTAGAATAATGTTCTCTGGAGTCTGTGTTTGGTCATTTACCTAACTTTGCCCCTGTGGTTGGATTTTTAGGTGATTTAGCATTTTGCTGTTTTAAATGCTACTTCTATTTCATCAGTTCAGCAATGTGTATTTTTTCCTCTTTTAGCCTCTCTGAGGTCAGAATGTGTCTCTCAGTCAATGGCATTCTATGCTTGCTGTCAGGAAGTGGCTGTCACTCTCTGCTCGTTGCTCCTGCACAAACTTGCTGGAGTTATTTGTGCCGTTCTCCCCTCATTCGGCTCTGGGAACACTGGCACCCCATGAGTCATCAACACTTGCCAAGCAATACCCGAGAAAGCAAAAGAAACTGCCATTTCCCTCAGATCAAATAAATTTCAAAGCCATGAAAGGCTGGTGTGATCAACCCTGTAGGTATTAGGCATCCAATTGCTGGAAAATTCCTACCGACTTGGTCCAGACCACTTAGCTTTCAAGGACAGGTGATAGAATTGGGGGAAAAGACAAATGTGAGTTCAGTCAAATGGAAAAGCACAGCATCAGAACCTGCAGAAAGCTTATCCGTAGCTTGGAAAATATGTCCCAAAGGCAAGAGCGAAGCGGTTGTTTTAAAAATACTGCACCATCATCGACACTCTTGATGACACAGAGGATGACACCAGATAGAAAAGCACAAACACCGATGACTAAGTAAAACAGTGATTCAGTTAAAAAAGAAAAAAAACAGTCAGACTGAACATAAAGCAGTTTCTCCCAATTTATTTTATTTTTTCTTTTGCTTGTATGTGACTTTTTAATGCATGTATGAGTATGATTTCAAAATTAAGTCTATATAAGACTAAGTATAAAATACTCATTCTTCTTGGGGACAAAAAGCACTATAATCTAGTTTAATTTGTACATTTTTTCCATAATGGTACATAAAATACTGTTGTATTTTTTAAATCATCGGTGTCTTGGATCCAACGAAACCGATGTTACCAGTTCTATCTTTGTTTATAATTATTTCCTTAGGCTAATTTTCAAGGATTTGGGCTACTCAGCCAAGGACATTTTTTGGTATATATTGCCAGAAATATTCTACAAAATATTGGAATTCTATAATGAATATCCCTATTTTTTAAAACCCTCATAGTCATTGAGCTGTATTCATTTATTTTTGCCAAGTAATATTAACAAGAATAATAATATATAATCATTTAAGGGTTTTTTTAATCAATGCTGAAATTAAAAAAAAAAAAAATCATTTCTTTACTTTTGTTTCCTCCTCTAAGTAAAATCTATTCCCAGCATTTATCCATTTGTCCATCTGGCCGTAGGAAGGTTAGAGCTGAACAACTCTCCTTCTGCTTATATACTTGAACCTTTTAATATGAATTACAAACATTTCCCTCATTCGGTTGTTTCCTTTACCTCTGTTGTTTTAGTTCTTCATTATACTGAACAATTTACAATTTTATATACATATATATATATATATATATATATATATATATATATATATATTTTTTTTTTTTTTTTTAGGAAGTGCAGGGGATTGAACCCGGGACTTCATACATGGGAGGCAGGTGCTCAACCAGTTGAGCTACATCAGCTCCCCTAAACAATTATATTCTTAATTAATTGTCTCTGTTTGTCTTTACCGATACAGTTCTCTCTATTGCTTTAAAAGAAGAAATAATCTCCCCTCTAGAGTTAGGAACTATTCACTTCAGTTTTTTTCTTATCCAGAATTTTTGGGAAAGATGGTGTGAGATACAAATCTCCTTTTACATATTTTCTTCGGGGTTTATGGATTATCTAGCTGATGGCTTCAGAGACAAAGGTTTATATAGCTTTTGACCAAAACCCAGGTCTTTGTTCTCCCCAAGAGAGGTCTCTACTTCTGACACATTGAGATGCTGTGCAGTTCAGTCTTCATGTACTAATATAGTCATTACTCACCTATATTTCATTTATATCAAGAAGTTATAGAGTATTTTCACCCCCCTCTTTTATCCATGTTCCTAAGATAGCTTAAAAAAGAAGTGATTCACCTAAAAGAATTTTCACTTAGATTCACAAGTAGAATTTTCATTATGTCATCAAGAGTTAATATTTAGACAAATTCCAACAGTCATCCCCCAAAATTACATGCCTGAAGTCAGAACACAGAATTCTTTGAGTAGAACAGAGTATTGAGAGAAAGAAAAAAAATTGTTCCCCTACATTTGAGTTCTCTTTTACCAAAGCTTCTGTTTCCCAGCTAATTCTTCTTCACGGTGTGTAAATGTTAAGGGACCCCATCTTCAATCACCCCATCACAAATACCAGTCTGCGCCCCAAACCATTTCTTCCTTACTCCTGGGCCTCATGCCTTCAGGTTGACCTTGGACAAGCACAAAAGCTATATACTTTTCATTCTCTCTTATTTATGGGATTAGTATGGGTGTACAGCCTGTGGTAGGTACTTAATAAGTAAATGAATTACAAGGAAGAATACCACTTTGGGGAAAAAAACTAGGAAAAGCCTTAAGCAACTGCTATTCCTTGCCAATGGCACCACTGACCCGGCACCGTACCTTCAGCTCCTGCTTGGGCTCCACGTTCTTTATTGTCGTATAATACACGTGGTGGCCATACTGGTAAGCCACCAGGTTCTGCTCCAGGTGATTCTGGGCTGGGCGTACAAACATCATCCAGTTACACAGAGTCTCATCAGACAACTCAAACCACAGGTCTTCATGCAAATCCCTGTCTTTCCTGTCCCCTTTATCAAGAGAAACCTGCAACCAAAGAGACAGTGAAAAGCCACACCAAAAGCAAAACAAAAACCTTCAACATGATAGGCGTTAATGTCATGCTCTACAAAATACTGCTTCTTGAATTAGCCACACATCCTGATTCTCCCCTTTGTATCCAGAAAGATGCCAGGCTTGTGACTTGCCAAAGATAGAAAGGAAAAGAATACTTTCTGAAGCCTCGACTAGGAGAATCACCTGGCAAAATCTAAAAGTGGATGATTTCATTGTACAGCTTCAGTTAATGTTTTAAAAAACTAACACACATGAAAAAAAATTATCTAAATAGGTCAGAAAATGCAAGCAAACTTACTCTCCAACTCACTACAACTTGCATTCATTTATAATGTGTAGCCAGGGGAGGGGTATTTCTCAACAGTAATAATCTGTCTTGGAGATCTTGAGCATGCCACCCAAAAAACCTCCCCACAACAGCAGCTGATGTCTCAAAGAACACAACCCAAGCAGTCCCCTCCCCACTGCCCATTCTGAATTCTCCAGGGTCGTCCTCTGGAAAGCAGAGAGCAGAGAGGGTTGGACGAGAGCAAGAGCATCAGGTGTACAGAATGGAGATGAGATTTATATATTTCATCATATGGTGAGTTATTCCCTAACTAAAGATACAACACAACAGATTTGTCAAGAATGTCATCAAAAAGTGAAAAGTGCTTTTCCTGAAAACACTGCTGGTACATAGGAGACTCTGTTGAGTCTACAT
This sequence comes from Tolypeutes matacus, assembly GCA_026826555.1. Lineage (NCBI taxonomy): Eukaryota > Metazoa > Chordata > Mammalia > Cingulata > Chlamyphoridae > Tolypeutes > Tolypeutes matacus. The sequence goes on from JAKSZT010054226.1 coordinate 6,140,238, forward strand.
AATTCTCTTTGTATCATGGTCAAAGTTAATTTTTTTAAAAAGGCATAAAGGATCACACAGTCAAAGCACTTAAGAATTGCACCTCTAAGGATTATTTGTATTATTCATATAATGCCTTAGGGGACTGACCTAGCAAGCTCCATTTTATTGGTCACAGAGAAAAAGTTTCCATTTAAGAAGAGTTAAGCAGAGAAAGAAAAATGCTCGCAAACTACTACTCTGGAGTTGAAATGAGAGACTGAACTGGGAAAATGAGCACCCCTTTGAAAAGAGTTGAAGAACGAGAGGCTCAGTTACCTTTAGATGAATATAACAGTCTTTCAGCTCGGATTCCCTGACGAGGGGTCCCTCCACGGGGCCAAACTGGGTGCGCTTGGGAATGCGCCTCTTGGAGAAGACGCCTCCGAGGAACCGGTCTATGTAGAGGACCAGGGGGAGGCTCGCTCTCGCCCGAGTGAGCACGGGCCGGTTGGGGATGGGATGCAAGGGCCCATGCTTTGGGCACACTGATGAGTGTGCATTATTGCACTCCTCACACCCTGCGAATGAAAGGAAAGCTTGAACAGCTGTCCAATTCCTTGGCATGACTTGATCTAAGATAAACGTTCTAATCTGAAAAATCCCCAGGTCTAAGTTTTCAGAGCCAAAATCCAACAAACTCCAACAAATGCACTACCCATTCGATTGTAATCCATCAGCTTTCATAGACCAATAAAATTCTGTAATCACCGCCCCTGCCTCCCAAATCGGGCAGAATTAGCTTACACCTGCCAAAAAGAAGGTGTAGGCAGTGACTTATTTCTCTGGCTGAACGGTAATTAGACGAGTGGCCAGTAAATTTACAAATCAATGATATCATGTCTAAAAAGGAAAAAAAGAAGAGCTCATTAGGCTATAATGTTTGCAAAATCTGGCGAGACAAAAAATAGGTGAATTTTATAGTATATAAATTATATCTTGATAAAGTTGTTTAAAAAAAAAAATACCCACAAGATGGTTCAGTCAATTTCCTCAAAGGAAGTGAAGGAAGTTTCATTTTCTGGGCATGTCTACCTCCCAAAGACGTGCACAGTTTGAGGTTTCAATGCATACTACCTGGCGGTAATGCTGAAATGCATGACTGTGGCACTCCACTCTTCCTTCACTAGGATGACAATTAGTACAGCATGGACAGGGCATGTATCTTCACCTCTCCTTCTAGAAGTGATCAGTTTGCGTTACCCACACTCTCTCCCTCTTTACCAGTAGCACTCATTTGTAAGCTAACTGCTAGAATCAGATGTGTGTAGCTACAAAACAAGGCAGAGAAAAGTTTCTGGACCACTTAAGAGATTGGACCCATGACCACTGACAAATTTAACAAACCAGTCATGTTTTCCCCAACACTGACTGTGTGATGACCTGGTTTAGGAAATAAGTAGTTTCCATTTCTACAAATTCTCAAAAAGTAGAGGGGTACTGGGTATTCATAGTGATAAGGTAACGTGGCTGCACATGCTTTGAAAAACATATGAATCCAAGGAAAAAACAAACAAGGCAGCTCTCTATTTGGTGAGGGGAGCTGGACACTGGCTCCATGCACATAGCGTTTACCACCACCACACAGAAGGTCCCAGGAGAAGCATGGTAAGGTGACGAAGCTCTGAACGGCCTTGGTAACTTCAGTCGATGAGATGAGAACTCTGCCATGTGAGCACAAAAGGAGATGGCAGGAAACCACAGTTTGGCCTGTGGAAGCAGAATGCCCTGCACCGGCAGTACAGAGAGGCAGGAATGTGGAAGCTGACCGTGGGCATGCTGGGGCCAGACCACCTGACTGTGAGTGGTGGGAGTCCTGGCTCGCATCACTGCCGAGCTGACCTTTGGAAACCTACTTGACCCTTCCATGGGGATAAAGTGGAGAACAGCAATGAGTTAATAAGTGGACAGCATTTTTAAAGGTGGTCATGGAGAGGTGTAAAGCAACAAAGCCCAGTCGCTGAAACAGAAGTGGCCTGAATACTGCAGGATTGGGCCAATTCCCCCACTGTGGTAAGGGGCTTGAGCTCAGGTATTAGAGCCCTAGGCCAGGACGCCAGGTGCTCGGTGCACCAGCCGTGGGATGCTGGGCGGGTGATCTGAGCTCTCCTGGTCTGCAGTCCCTCATCAGTGATGCTGGAATAAAGTAACGGCACCAGTGCATCAATGCGTTACAAGGGCAAGTGGAGGATGCGTACAAAGAACGTAGCATGGCTTCTGGCACATGGTGGGCACTCATCCAATGTGCATATATCCATAGACACACACACACACACACACACAAAAGATCACCTGGCATCCCCTGAGGATGAGAGAGCCCCCAACTTACACAAATCGTGAGGGTCAAAGGGCCGAGGTGGGTCTGGCTCCCACTCGTCCAAGTCCGTGTCTTCACCATCCTCCTCCTCCTCTTCTTCCGAGTCCTCATCCTCATCCTCATCCTCTTCCTCTTTGGCCTCCAACCTGCCCATCGGGTTCTGCAGAGTTGCTAAAGGGTCAGAAGCATCCACGCTCTCGATTGAAGGCAGCACCTGGCTCTGCACGGGTAAGGAGGCCTGGACAGAGGTCAAAAGCTCAGGTTAGCTAAGGCGAGGCTCGCAGCTGCGGATACACCTGCTCACACACCAGGCACCGGGTGCGGGTGGGACGCATTCTTCAAGGCCCTGCGAAAAGGGGTTTCCATCCAGAGGAGGCAGGAAGGGGCCTGGCTCCATTTGCTGGATGATTTGACTGCTGGCGGCTTTGAAGCCTCCGCCCTCCCTCTTCCCCTTGTGTCTCACACCTGGGCAAACTGGGAAGGACACGAGGGTGCTCACCTCAGTGGCCAGTGGGAGAGTCAAAGCGCACAGGTCCCTGCCCATGTGAGGGGACTCTCGCCCCAGGCCCTTTCCCACAACCAAACCCTAGGTCAGCCGTTTTAGGTCTGCTTGAGAGGTCTGCCCTGTTCTCCCCCAGAGACCTCAATTATGTGAGGAACAGACCTTTCACACCCTCTTGTGTGTGTAACATCATCAGCTTTGACACCCAAACCAAATTTGGGTGGGGGCCCCTCCTGCCTCTGCAGAGTGGCCACTACACAGGGTACAAAACGCTTTGACCTACCTATAACCACGTCACTTTTAAAACTAAGCACCTGGGGCAGCACAGGGCTGGTGAAATGAAAGGGTTAACAGCTCTCCTTTTAAACACTTCCGAGAGGCTAAGCTTTTTTATGTGTTTAATCATACTGAAGTTAGTCTCTTGGGTCACATACTATGCGAAATCTACTTCACCAAATACAATTGACAGAAAATAAATGGTATGTTAGAAAGTTCTCTCACCTCCTAAATAAGTGTCATATAGTTAGATAATCCCCCAGATTCTTTTTAACCAATCTTATTTCTACTGCCCAACGAGCACCACAGCCATACTCCCTTTTTCATTATCTTCCCACCTGGTGTTTTCCTCACAGAATGCACCCTCCTCACCATTCTTGTGAACCCTATCACGTTCCAGTCTCTCAGCCCTAGTCCTGCCTGACTCTCCTCTGATCCAAACTCCTATAGCCCATCAAGTCACAGAATTCCACCATACAGCATTGTTTAGCCTCTGCTTAGACACTTCATCACCAGAAATTCATTACCTCACAAGGCAGCCCTGGTACATCAAAATCTCCTTCCATAAACTGAAGACCAAAAAATGCCCGAGCCATTCAATCACTTCCCACAGGGCCAAATTTGCAGATCAGTCACTGTCTTCTTGCCTTCACTTGTGCCTCAGTAGATCCCCTACTTTTATGAATACAGCGTCAAGCGGCATTTGCATTCGTGACAGCCTTTCTTCCACCACTGGTCCCTACTGAACTTGCAGATAAGACCTCTGAGTCCCTTCTTCCCCTTATAAACTCCTCAGGACTTAAGCAGAATTTCACATTTATCCCTAGCAAATTTTATTTTATTGCTTGTATCTGTTCTTTCAGCCTGCCAAGATCTCTTAGAACAGGGGTTCGTACAAGTGGTCCATGAGCTTGAATTGAAATTCAAAAAACCATTATTCTTGTGGGGTCACGTTGGTGCTGGTGCAGGTGGGATATGTTTATTAAATAATACACAGTATAGTGTGGACTTAGTAAGGGTCCGTAGTTTTCACCTGACTGGCAAAGGGGTCCGTGGAACAAAAAATGTTAAGAAGCCCTGTCCTAGAGTCTTGATTCTAAATCTCACTTATTAGCAATCCCTCACAGCTTTGTACTTATTGCCAAAATGCCACCTTCTCTGGCAGTGAATACAGTTTCCTGTGAGTCTCTTTGTCTCTCCAGCTGCACTTGAGGGAAGTAGACCATGGGCTTTGGAGTCGGACAGATTCGGGTTAAAACCCGAGCACTGCTACTAAGCTCAGTTTCTTTATCTGTAAAATGGGCACAAAAATATATACCTCCTAGGTTGTTGTGAGGATTAAGTGAAACCATGTGTATATAAGGTCTGTAGTAGAGTGTCTGGCACTTAGTAGGTGCTAAGAATTAAAAACAATAGGTATTATTATTATTATTATTAGAAATTATCTGAGGACCGAGATGATGTCATATACTCCCTCTGTAACCTTAAAAGACGGCCAAGCATAGAGTACTATTCACTGAGGATCAGTTTGTTGAAACCTATCTGGCCCTTTGGGAAATGACATCAATCCCCTTGGGCATTTAAAGAAACTGCTGCTGCTACTCACAGTGATGCATCTCAATCTAAGAACTTCTTAAACTCTATAAAGAAACAGTATTGATGCCTGATTCCATGTATAGAACCACCTGCCATGGCCACTTAATGCCACGGTCTACCGTGTGAAAACACTCAGGCTCCAGCAAGCAGGGACACTGTGACCTCAAACAACACACGCTGAATTCAGCACACATTCGTTTAACCCAGGCGTCCACACTTTTGCAGGACGTTCCATCTCCATAACTCAGGGCCTTTTAGAGATTGTGTGGGGGAGGACAAAATTCTGGGAGATGCTTCTGCCTCAGCTTCATTAAGAACAGAATAAAATGCTATTGAGGGTCAGGACTCGACAGGAAAAGAGCAGGCGACTCCTGGCAAGGCAACTGCTCTTGCTGCCTCCCTTTCTACAAGCTCACAAGCTCCTGCAGTGAAGCTACTTGAATCCCACTCGGCAGCTTGGAGCACAGTTTACAACATGGCTCTTTATTCGAAATCTGCTTCAAGTTTATGCCAGTGTTAGCGGTGTTATCACACATTGAACAAATCGAAGCATACATGCGCCTCTACTCCTCATCAATTCTTTATTTCTTTGCAGGGCCAGACTGTGAAAGAATAAATTCAGCCATTTAGAGTGATTCTTGTGGAGCTGCAATGTAATTTTCCCCAACAGATGCTGCTAGAAAAGACTCCGGTTAGGCCAGGTTACTGCTGGCTTCTCGCCATGACATTAAAATAGTACCAACAACCTCCTCCCCCTTGGTGCTGGAGCTCTCCTAAGAGCTAAGGAAAGACTTAAACACTTCAGCATTACCATGAAGGACTCATGCTAAAGCAGCAGTTGGACATATACCAGGATCACGCGACCGGCTGTGGGAGAAGAAGGAAGAGGGTTGTTGATACTCATTTCTGGGTAAGAACTGTGTATTTCTAGACAGCAGAGTTGGCAAATTTGTTTAATGAAAAATTAATCCAAATTTAACTGACATTTACTGAGTGCTCTGCATCTATTTAAATTCCTCTGAGGTCACCCAGCTCCTAAGTGGCAGAGATGAAAGTCAAATTCTAGCTCTGTCCTGCTTTTTCACTAGGCCACAACTGGCCCCTGTGGAATTAAGTCTATTCAAGGCAGGTAGCAGAGGAGGTAAACATCACTACACCTGCAATACCAGAGCAACAAGCTAATCACACACATGCTCCTGAGATCACAGCCAGGCAACAAGAGGGTATACTGTGTACCAGTGTGACCTAGAAGAATGAGCACAAACATCTGAATCCTGTGTACTTTGTCATGGACGATAAAACACACAAAAAGAGAAAAGGAATGTGTTCAACTTTATGGCATACTTTCTCTTTCCCACTTAATACCCACTCCGTAATTATTTCTGAAGCTATATAATGTGCTTCGGGATACAATTTATCTGAGCAGTGAAACAGGAAACTACTCTGGACAGCAGCAAACACAACAGAATGCTTCTTGATTCCTACTGAGACCAATTATCAGTGCAGCATATTTTCTTCTCAGCGTGTGGGGAGTCACACATGTTCATTTTCAGAAACAAAGAGGAGATTGTACTTCTGTGTCAGGAGAGCACTGACGCCATCCCTAAGGATGAGGAAATGCATATATGAAAAAAGGCTTCAATAGGACTTTGCCATCACTAAAAGCAACTGAAAAGAGGGCCCTTTTGCCAAGCCATGAAAAAAAGAAAAAGTGGCCAGAAGCTGCATCAAACCCTCACTCCAACTTTCTACCCAGAATTTATCCAGGTCACTGAATAAACTGGCAATCACTGAAGTGTTATAGCCAGAAATAAAAACTGTGATGATTACTTTCTTCCAAAGGAAACTGCAATAGAGAGATGCTAAGTCAATAGGTATACAGCTCAAGAGAGATTTGAGTACAACTTTTCTTTTGTATCAAACATGAAACCAGCAGATTGCTTGTGTAGATTGGAGAAGACAAAGGAGCCTTTGAGGTGTAAATAGCAAAAAAAACTTTTAATTAAACTCTGCCTGGGAGTGGATGTGGCTCAAGAAGTTGAGCACCCACCTCCCACCTGGGAGGTCCCAGGTTCAGTTCCTGGTGCCTCCTGAAAAAAACAAAAACAAACAGCAAGCAAAACAAATGAAAAAAAAACCAACTCAGGGAAGCTGATGTGGCTCAGTGGTTGAGTGCCGGCCCCTGGTACCTCAAAAAAAAAGGAAAAGACTACATGCTTATAAAAAAATTATTACAAATAAAAAAATAAATAAAAAATCTCTGCCTGAATGTTAAAATAACAAAATACCATTTTGTCTGTTAGATTGGCAAAAATTAACAAGACTATAAATACCCAATGTAGGAAGGGTATGTGGAAATGGGCATTCTTACATATCGCTGGTGGGAATCTGAATTTTTCAGGATCTGAAAAGCAATTTATAAAGTTTATCAAAATAGTTTTCCCATTTATAATGACAAGTTTCAAACATATATCAAAGTAGAAAGACTAGTATAATAAACCTCATGGACCTATCACCCTGCTTCAACAATGATCATTTTATCATTCTCCCACTCATTCTCTGCTTCACTAGATAATTTAGATAATTTTAAAGCAAAGCTCAGACATTATACATTTTCACCTGTAAGCTGTTCAGCATATATCTCTTTAAAAAATGATTTTTATATTTTATATATTATCATTTCTAAAATATTAACAATCCATTAATATCAAATATCCAGGCAATGCTACAATTTCCCCAACTGTCCCTTAACTTTTTTCACACTTGGGCTTTGTTCAAATCAGGATCTAAAAAAGGTCCACACACTGTATCCAATCAATGTCTCTGAAGCCTCCTTTCATCTTAAATTCACTTTCCCCTTCTTTTCCCTTCCCATTATTGTTGTCCCTAGAGGGTTTCTCACTTTCTGGATTTTGCCAATTGCATCCCTGTCCCATTTTGTCCACTCTACTTCCTATAAACTGGCAGTTGAATCTGGAGACTTGATCAGATTCAGGTTCAATTTTTGGGGTAAGAACATCTCATATGTGATCTAATGTCATAAGAAGTACACTACATCGGGAGACACACAATGAGTGGTTGTCGCTCTTTTAGTGATATTAAGAATGTTCTGAGTGTTGTTATCACCCTGATCCATCCCATATAAAGTTCCTTATCAACTCTTTCCTAATGTTTTCAGGCTGCTTTTGATGGTCATTGCCTAGATCCACAATTTCATTAGCTGTTGGAGAATGATGATACTCCAAACCTATCATTCCCACTTTATTTGTTGGTTGGAATGCTTCCCTAAAAATACAATTCCCCACCAAGCATTTGGTTACCTAAATACATTCAGGGAGAATGTATCAGGAATGCCTGATTCCTTCCCTTTAATAACCAGTTTTCAGAATAATGTGGTAGTCTGATAGCATCCTTAAAAAGTAACCAATGGGTTATTATTTTTCAATATTAGTATGAACCTGTTAACTTTAAATATATTTAATGTATTTCAACCTACCATAGATATTATTCTTTTTATGGTTCAAAGTGTGCTCTTTTGGCCCCTTTGAGTTAGATCTTGAGTTCTTTCCACAGTACCCCAGAAGAGAAGGTTTTAATAGCTTCCTTGCATTCTGCAGAGACAAGATGTTTCAGGCTCATCTTGTACATTTCCTGCCCCATAACTGCCATTTCTCCAAGTAGCCCTGATTTCTTTTACTGGAAAATAATATCGAGAGACCACATGGGAACACTACAATACCCACTGGTACTGGGATGATCATTGTACCTAAACTGTTTCAGGCGCCAGAGCTAGAAAATGAGGTGTGTTTTTTTTGTTTGTTTGTTTGTTTGTTTTAAGAGAAAATACATCATTCAGATTTAGGATTTTGGATTTTTATTTAACTTCTTTGATTTTTATATTTGCATCTTTTTTTCACATTCACACCAAAAAAATCTTGGTTCTTAAATAATTTAAAATGTGAATATCTTTTTCCCCTACAATTTTTCTTCTGGAAATCTTACTTTAAGGAAATAATTTGGTGTGATATCTACGACAGTGTTCTTTAAACTAGCAAAAACAAAAAGAACAAAAACCAAAAAGGACATAACCTAGGTATACAATAATAGTGACTGAGAATATAAGTAGTAGTACACCCCTATTATAAAATAGTGTACAGTCAAAACAAATAAACATAAGAAAGAGCAAAAAATAAAAATGATGATGTTGCTTTGCAGGCTATTATTAAGAGAATTGGAAAAATTCCAGCAAGATGAAAGCCACTTTAAAAATAAATAAATAAATATACTGGCTATAAACACAGTGGATTCCCCCAAGCAAAATATTAGCAAACCAAATTTAGACATAGATGAAAAAGACCAAGAGGGATTTATTCTAAGAATGCAAGGTTGGCTTAATTTGTAAATATCAATGTAATTCACCATACTACCAGAAAAGAAGGGAAAAAGTAAATTGCCAAAAGATGGAAATAACCCAAGTATCCATCAACTGAAGAATGGATAAACAAATTGTGGTATATACATACAATGGAATATTATGCAGCAGTTAGAAGAAATGAAGTCGTGAAACATATGACAACATGGGTGACCTGGAGGACATTATGTTAAGTGAAGCAAGCCAGGCACAAAAGGACAAATACTAAATGATTGTGCTATTATGAACTAAATATATTGTGTAAACTCATGGAGTTAATAACTAGACTATAGGTCACCAGAAAATAGAATGAAGTTAGAGAATGTAAAGCTGAGGGTTAACCTGTGCAGAATTGGTCAAAAGGTTGTTAATCTTTGGAAAAGAATAGAAAAGGTAAAAGTGTTTGTAACTAGCAGTGCTATTATATGAATATGACAGTGGTTGAAAGGGAAAGTCTAAGATCATGTATATTCCTAGAAGGAAAGCTAAAAAATGTAACATGGAACTATAAAGCATAGAGAAACTTTGTATGAAATATGAATATGGATAATATTGGATATAAAAGGCTGTTTTTCTTTGAAACTGAACAAATGTATGTTAATGATACAAGATGGCAAAAAACAAACAAACAAAAAAACACAAAACATTATACTAAGTGAAAGAAACCAGACACAAAGTACTACATATTGTATTACTCCATGTATATAAAATGTAAATATAAATCAATGTATAAAGATGGAATTAGATAAATGCTTATGTAGGGCTGGGGAACAATGGAGGGATTGAGAGGTGACTGCTAAGGGTTATGGAGTTTTTCTTTTTGGAGTAATGAAATTGTTCTAAAATTTTTTGTGGTGATGAATGCACAATACTGTGCCTATACTAAAAGCCCTTGATAATTTCACAGTGCCAAGAAACTCATGAAGAAGAACAAAGGGAGGGAGAGATTACTGTCATGGACATCAAGGTTTATTACAAAGCTATAACAATTAAGACAGTGTGGCACTGGCACAAGGATAGTCAAAAGGGCACTGAAAGAATAAAGTGTATCCAGAAAAATATCCACACATATGTAGTCAAATGGATTTATGACAAAAGTAGCAGAACAGAGCAGTAGTGAAAGGAAGATCTAGTTATAAATGGTTTTAAACCACCTAGATTTTCCTATGGAAATAAATGAAATGATCTGTCTCATCACTTGCCCATTTGGAGATCTAAACATGAAAGGATTCTAGAAAAGAAGATAGCAAAATACAGTCAAACTTCAGCTAGGCAAAGATTTTTTAAACAGTACACAAAAAAACATTACCCATAAAGGAATAGATGGATAAATTGGACTACATTAAAATGAAGAACTTCTGTTCATCAAAATATACCATTAAGAAAGTGTAAAGGAGCATAGGGGATATTTGCAAGGAGCTTGTATCCAGAATACATAAAGAAATCATGCAGATCTGTAAGAAAAAGAAAGAAAATCCCATAGAAAAAGGGCAAAAGAATTTAAACAGCATTTCACAAAAGCATATACCCAAATGGCCCATGAACACATGAAATGGTACTCAACATTGTATTCTACACACTTAGTAGAATGGCCAAAGTCAACAAGACTGATAAGACCAAGTATGGCAGGGAGGTAGTCCAACTCTGTCATATACTGCTGGTAGGAATGTAAATCACTATTAACCACTACAATGGTTTGAAGTGTATGGACCCCAGAAAATCACGTTCTTAAAGCTAATCCATTTCTGCAGGTGTAAACCTAGTGTAAGTAGAGCCTTTGGATTAGATTACTTCAGTTACAGTGTGAACCAGGGTGGGTCTTAATCCTCTTACTGGAGTCCTTTATAAGACAATGAAACTCAGAGAGAGAAACAGAAAGTCATGGAGGTCAGAAGCTGAAAGCAACGAGACCGGGAAGAGAAGAGAGAGCCCTGCAGAAGCCGCAATGTGCCTTGCCATGTGACAGAGGAGTCCAGGATTGCCAGCAGCAAGTCTCTGGGGGAAAAACATCGCCTAATGATACCTTGATTTGGGCATTTTTGTCAACCTTGGAACCGTAAACTTGTGAGCCAATAAATCCTCATTGTAAAAGCCAAACCCATTTCTGGTATATTGCTTTTGGCAGCCAAGCAGACTAAAACAACCACTTCAGAAAACGGTTCTGTTTTATTTATTAAACGTTGGGCCTATGTATACCTTATAAGCTAGCCATTTCATTGTTAAGTATACACCCAACAGGAATGCATGCACATGGGCAGTGTAAAACATATACAAAAGTATCCATAGCAGCAATTATTCTTAATAGACAAAACTGCAAGCAACCTGAAGGTCCATCAATAGTGGAACAGATAATTACATTGCAGTATATTCATAACATTGAGTATTACATAGCAATAAAAATAGAAGGAAAAAACCTACAGCTACACTCCACAACATGAATGAATCTCCTAAGCATAATGCTGAGCAAAAGAAGCCAGACAAAATGGAAACCACCTCTATAATTCCATTTACATAAACAGCAAAAACCTGGGATACTAATCTAACGTGCCAGCAGGCAGGAGAGTACTTTTTCCTTTTGAGGAAAAGGGAAGGAGATGTGATTGGGAGGGAGAATAAGGGCACCTTCAGGAACTGATAATGATGTACTGCTTAATTGAGGTGTTGATTATAGGGCATGTTCACTTCACGGCACATCACTGAGCTATCTGCTTAAGATCACTGCACTTTTCTATATGGGTGTTATAATTTGATTAAAATGTAAAAATAAATATATAAATAAGTAAATAAAGTGAGGTGACCTGATGGACAGGCCAAAGGAAACTGCACAAGTAAAATGGAAATGAGCAGGCATAACAATGATGGTAGAGAAAATGTGAGAAATGGGATGCAAAGAAGAGTCACATATGCACCACTCATGCTCTGGAAAAAGTGAGCAAATCAAATGGAACGAAGATTTCCAAAGATCTGATAGATAAAAAGTTTCATGAAATAACGCCTTAACCTACACATTAAAAGGATACACCCTGTCCTGGGAAATTCTGACTCATATGCTGGTGAAGTCACTAGACTTCAAAGAAAAACTTCAAGGTTAAAGAATCAAACAGGTATTACAACAGAGAAGGAATGAAGACAACATCAAACTTAGACTCAACAGTTCTCCAAACCTAACTGAATGTCAGTCGAGAATGGAGCAAAATTATAAGTAACTGTGGTCACTGAACAAACATAAATATGTTGGTTACAATAATAATGTAACTAGCACAAAACGGTGCTGAGGAAGTGAGAGGAATGCCACGTCATCGCCTCATCTCCACAGGAGTCCATGAACAGGATGGGGTTGAAGCTGAAGCACGTGTTAGGGAAAAATAGCTCCAATCTCTTTTAATTACACTTCAATTTCTTTTTATTCTGCTAATTTCAAGCAAATTCCAGTGAAAAGTATTGAAAGAACAGCATTTAGAGCAGGATGCCCCTTTTTCCCCTGCCTTTTTTATCTTTCTCAATATATTTATGTCTGAAATAATAGTTACCAAATTTTAATGTGATGAGGGATGTTTCTTGGTGGGATTTGGGGGTGGTTTTAGGATATTTAAAAATGGAACCAAAAGGAAAAAAAAAAAACCAAAAAACCAGAAACAAAAAAAATTCAAACAAGTACACAAACGTTTCCAAATTAAAAAATAAATAGGGAAGTGGATGTGGCTTTGAGCAAGACAGCAAGCTGACCCAACAGGCTGGCACAGCGAGCTGATGCAACAAGATGACGCAACAAAAAGACACAACGAGGAAACACAATGAGAAACACAACAAAGCAGAGAGTGTAGGTGGCTCAAGCAGTTGAGCGCCTCCCTTCCACATGGGGGTGTCCCGGGTTCAGTTCCTGGCGCTTCCTAAAGAGAAGACGAGCAGACACAGAGAGCGCACGACGAACACACAGAAAGCAGACATCAAGCACAAACAAGGGGGGTGGGGAATAAATAAATAAATCTTTAATAAATAAATGACACTTTTAAAACTCAGAAATAGTCTTTGGGACATGAACCAATATTCTGTTTAAATGCTTATTTTTAAATTGCCCTGACAAAATATTTTTTATTACCAGGCTATTTCAAAGAATACTGATTGGAGTATGTAAGGGTTACATTACATTATATTTTGTTTTTATTAAGGGAGCAGGAGAGCTTTCTTAATACATAAACAAATATCCAGAGAATGTAGAGTACAGAGGGTTAGGGAAGGCAATGCAGGGGGCTGTAAATTCATTAATATCCCCAAACTACAAAAAAAAAAGGTGATTCCTTACCTGCTGAGCTGTAGCATCCTGTTGGACATAGGCTACCTGGCCTGGATCTGTAAACAGAGTCTGGGGGGAGGGGGGGGGGAAGGAGCGAGAAAGAAAGAAAGAAAAAAAAAATGTTTATCAAAAAGTGCTTCAGACAGCTTGCCTACACAGGGAAAATTATACTACTGCTAAGCACCATTCTTGGAAGAGGTAACTTCCAACACAGCTAGTAATAATCCTTCATTAATAAAGGAGAAAAAGATAGTAATCTAACATTTAACTAGAGTCTTTCATTCAAATGGCTCCAAAGAGATTTTATAAGCAAATGTGTAACATACTTCATGGTTTTTACTCTCAAGCAAAGCCTCTCCTGAGGTTGAATGTGACAGCTAATTTAAAAAGGCATGTCACAAAAATGAAAAAGACACGCTGTGAACAAGGATACATACGCTCACACATAACACTGCATATCACAGGAGTAGATTTGTGAATGAATGAAAATGGATGGAGTTATACAGACATACAAGAATATTATATATGCACTAAGATTACAGCTCCTTCAAATATAATAGCACAATCATTATCGGAAGAAAAGTAAAAGGAAAATAAATTCAACTGAATGTTTCAGAGGTTCTCTTTTTGGATAGAGCCATTAAGATCATAATAAATAAAAATAATCATTTTAAATATACAATAATTTGGCTCAGGATGCAGCAAAGCTAATTAGAGAAGGAAAATTTTCAAACTATTTTAGTCTGAGCATCATGATTAATCTCTCCAATCCAGAAGAAATATTCTTTCTTCTAAAACTTTTAAAGGACTTTAACTTGCCCAAGTCTTTAGCAAATCTAAGGGAATAAGAACTGTGGTTCAGTTTTAATTCTAGAAGAACATTAAAGAGAATTTCAACAAATGACAGATTTCTTAAATTTGACACACAAAAAAATCATCATAATTCAGACATTTAGTAGCATAGTAATAAACTAAAAGTTGGGCACAGGACATTCTTTACATAAGCTATCTTAGCTTATTTTCAGATAGTTAGGGACTAAAAATAAGCAGAGGCATTCCAAAAGGACTGTTCTATTTGGCTAGTTTGTCTTTATATGGATTTGAAAGGCCTTCACGAGGTGGCCCCATTTCTTGTTAGGAGTGATTTGAGCCTCTTGATTCAATACTGCACGAGGGTAAATTGCTATCCTGGATCCTACTATAAAATGTTCCAAAGCACTTTGTACCTTTGTAAAGTGCTAACAACAGAAACTAACATTTACATACTGCGGAATATTTGTATCATGGATTTGGAAACTAACACTCCAATTCACTGGCAAAAAAAAATTTTAAATAGCTACAATTGTACAGCTTTTACCAGCAAACACCTTTGTCTCTATTACAGTCCTACAAATCAGTAATAAAACAGCAGTTAATAAGCTACTACAACCCTCTGCTTACACATTTAACTGAAATAATCTGTATGCTTTCCCAGATCCATCTTGATTAAGTTATACAGAACCACAGGCTGTTTTTGGCCTGGTTCTTGATGCTTAGGAAAAGTAACATTTCCATAACCTAGTCCACGGTCACTGGGCAGAAGAGCTGATATGGAGCTGGTGCTCTCTAACTCCTTGTTGCATTTAATTTAAATAAATAAGCCCTCTCTTCCTCTGCCACGCTGGCTGTAAGCTCCTTGAGAGCATGTATCTTATCTAAATCATTTCCCTATCCCCAGCCCCCAGCATAGTGACCAGCAGAGAGCAAACAGAAGTAAAGGGTGAATTCATTCATGAACCAGAAAACGACAAGCAAGCAACGTGTGACGTGCCTGTGCTGCTTCCACAGGATGGATGTAAACCAGCGTGTGCTCGGGACCATCCACTGACGTGTAGGAGGCACCATCTGCCGTGTAGACCACCTGCTGCGGGGGACGGCCCTGGTCATCGGTGTAGACAATCTGAGCCACGGTTCCAGCGTCCGGAACAAAGTGCACCTGGAGCAGAGAGCAGGGGAGTGTGCAGCATCTACTCTCGTGGAGCAGAATCAATGGGGGAGGCCAAAGCACGGGACACACTTTTGATCCTAAAATTTCCACAGTGGAAACTGATAAATCTCTAACTAGGCTGAGTCAGTGGCTGGAGACAGGATCCAAGAACCCTGTCATAGACTGACTGCTTAAATGTCAGGCAACTGACTTAAATTCCCCTTTGCCTCAAATGTCCAATGCAGACATCACTCTCAGGGGTCAGGAAGGTGAGATTAACTGATCCTGGAAGAGTGATTGAAGATTCCTGGCTGGCCACATCACCAAAATATAAAACACAAATTATTCTGTGACGTGAAAAAAAAAAAAGTCCAGACTCAAAATCCAATTGCTCTCAACCCACCATAAAAATTATATTTTATAACTAAGTAGTGCCTCTCAGCAAACACATTAAAATAAGGCCATTTTCTTTTCTACAAGTTCTTTCATACAAAAAGGGCATATGGGAGGCATATCAGTAAAGGCTGGCTGAACCAATGAATATACTAGAACTCTTCCTTGCCAGCTAGGTAAAGATACAGAAAATTTTAATAAGGTAATTTTAAGAGTTTTTAGGCAACTGTTTCAGTTGTTGCCAAGAATTTCTCATTTCCCAAGAACTAAGAGCTAAAGGAGAAATTGAGCTTGGTGAGATACTTTCTGAATAGTTAGCTTTGGAGGTTTGAGTTCTTGAAGGCTAGAGCTTGGCTCACAGCCTGAAGCTTTACATTGAAGGTGTGGAAGCAGATGGCCAGAGCACACATTTGGGAGAGAAATAATTCATGTGTGGATATTGAAGGCAGGCAGTCTTAGGGTAGAATCCTTACTCTTATACTGTCTTGGCTTTGGACCTAGCTTTTTATATTTCTGTTTTCTCTGGTGGGGAATGATAGATCCCAAAGATGGCATGAGCTAATTTAATCTCCAAAAAGAAACCTGCAGACCAAACGCAATCGAGCAGCACAGAAACACAACAAATTTTCACATCTATACTCAGTGACAAGCCCAACTTCTATATAAATTTGATTTGTCCGCAAAGATATAGTTTGTATATTGCAAGAATTGGGTTTTTGACATATTTGTGTAGTTTTCATTGCTGTAAAATAATTTCATGATTTTACATTTAGCTTTTTTCATTAGCCTAAAAACCCTGGACTACTTTTAGTGCTTAAGAAAAGAAAAAAACATTTCCTCCAAAGAAGAGCTATAAGCTTTTCCACTTGGTTCTTCATCAGTGTTCTACAAAATCAGAATTACTGGCCAGAAAAAGGAACGATTGGGAAGAAGAGATGCAATGAAGTGTCCTGAGCTCTGCAATCCATGTCTGGATACCCACAAATGGGGGAGTTCGGTCAAGTTCAGTGTCACAGCCAGATTTTCTTTTGCTTTGCTTTTTAATGAACTACATGTTTGTTTATAAACAAAATACACCAAAACAACATGGCTGCATGAAAGTAGCCTTCAAAATAGTCTCCCTGGGAAACAAAACAACATTCTCAATTAATCTGCTGAAGACATCTCCAGAACACATTTTTTTTTTTTTTTTTTTTTTTGTCCTTTCTAAAGCATTCAGACTCTTAAATCATACCATAAGGCTACTTTTATTACTTTATTATAATACCATTTTTGCTTAAAAATTAAACTTTATACTTCGGTTACATATAAAACGTGGCTCCATATGACTACTAACTCTTTGCAAAAAAAACAAATCCAAACCCAAACTGCAGAATTTTGCCTCTGCTATGAACAGTACAAAGGACCTGCAGCTAGTTCTGATGGCAATTGGAAAGGTAGAGCCTATCAATGAAGGCAGCATTTGAATAAGTGAATAACCTCCATAGCTGTTGACTCATAATGGGACAACTTTCACTTAGAGGATTACGTTCCAGATTTTAAAAAAAAAAAAAAAAAAAAAGCAAAAGCCACCCACTTTATAAACATAACTTGTATTGTACTTCATTGCACACAAAGAATATAATCCTATATTGGATAACATTTTAAAAACCTATAGTTTGATGTTTACAGCACCAAAAATATAAAATAAAACAGGGTATGAAACAGGTTATGACAGTAAGTTGGGGAAAAGGCATGTAGTGGCAGTTTAGCTCTTCTTCTAAATCACATAGGAGCCACACTGATGGAGTTGCAAAGCGCCAGAACGCTCCCTATTCCTTACATGCCAGCTCCTCAGCTCAGCTTCCTCCCACCTATTCATTACCACTTCGTTGCTGTTGTTTTTTTAGCTGTCGGCAAACTGTACCGAACTAAAAACTGCCATCGATACAAAGCTGGAAAGATTGCTCTTCACCTGTGCAGCATTCTGTTCATGTTCTGCAGGGGTCGACCACACATGTGCACTTTCAGCTTTGGAATCCATATCTTCCCTACCAGATGGCTCCAAGCCTGGAGCCCCTAGAGCTGAACAGGCTGGAGGATGGTCATCTGTCCACCACGTATAGGTTCATGAATGACAAGAGGGTCTCTCTGCAATGTGCCTGAAGAAAAAAGAAAAGGGACCCAGACTTTAAATAGATTAATACATTTTAATAAATTAGCATTTCACCATAAAGAGAAAAATAAAACTTCACTAAAAGATAAGATGCCTAGACACAAAGGTAAAAATGGAGAAATTATTTGTAGACATAATACAACATATTGCACTCCTGCAATGTTTTAAGTACTCATCTCTTTAGTTGAGTAGATGTGATGGTTAAGTTCATGTGTCGGCTTGGCCAGGTTATGGTGCCCAGTTGTTTGGTCAAGCAAGCACTGGCCTGATGGTTACTGTGAGGATATTTGGTGGACTTAAATCCTCAGTAAGTTGATTGCATCGATGGTTAATTTCATCTATTATCAACAAAACAGATTGATTTCAGCAATGAGAGATGTTTCATCCAAGCAGTTGAAGGCTTTAAAGGGAGAACTGAAGATTCCAGGAGTTAGAAAATAGAATTTCCATCTCTACTTCAGCCAGCCTACTTCTCCTGGAAACTTCATTGTCACCTTTATCAGCGTTCTTAGCTTTGCAGCCAGCCCTATGGAATTTGGACTTGCCAATCCCCACAATTGCATGAGCCAATTCCTATTTTTAAAATCTCTTAATATTTATTGTATATATCCTGTCAGTTCTGTTTCTCAGGAGAACCCTGACTGATATAGTAGGGATAGATAGATAGAAAGAAAGATGATAGATTAGATAGGTAGGTAGGTAGGTAGATAGATAGATAGATAGATAGATAGATAGATAGATAGATAGATAGATAGATAGAT